>OX465094.1:80397308-80647308 GCA_949987625.1 Chalcis sispes
CGCGTATATTATTGTGTTTGTACTTGTTTATATCAAGAAATTTATATGGCATGAAAAATGTGCATAAAAATCTTATCTCTACATAGATACGCGATAAACACGGCTATACTAAGAATAAGAAAAATTCTCGCCTATTTCCGCGATGTATTTAAAGATAATGTATAAACTCTTGCGCATCCCATGTCTTTCAACCTACGTTGCTTCTATATAGTTTGTGGCAAAAAAAAAAAGGAAAGAAAATCTTAATCTCGCGAATGCAAGCATGTAACTGGCAGAAATTTTCTTCTTCAACTCTGTTTTCTTTACTTTTTATTTCTCAATCTCACGTAACGCAACGTTTGTTTTAATAATTTTTCTTTTATTTTCTTTTTTTTTTTTCGAAAATTATCTGCCAGGATAACTTTTCTCGCCAAGTTTTCCAACATAGGTTTAAGGGCACTGAAATGCTGCAAAAGTCTAAATTTTACATCGATCGAATTAAAAAAAAAAAAAAACGTCGCGGCGATAAATCATTGAATAAAGATTTTCAAATACGAATCGATCGTTTTATTTTTTTCTCATTTCATCGTCGATCGACTTTAATCTCAAAGTTTAAAAACTCGATGACGGATTTAGCATCATAGACGTGATTATTTTTTCCGGTTTTTATTTTGTTGCTCCATTGAAATAAAAAAAAGAAAGAAAGAGAAAAAACAGCCTCGTCACGTATCTTGTCTTTGTGAAACTTTGCAGCAATGAAGTGATGTAACATTTTTTAGATAACTTGAGCGACAAATTCGGATCGAAAATAAATGAACTTTGGGATAACTTTGGTTCAGATTTTACGTATCCCGGTAATCTGCCCGCTTACATCGAGGAATATTTCGAAGATCAAGACGGACGCGCGACTACGCCTGGTCAAAAGTTACCTCAGCAGGTCCAGTGTTTACCTCAACCTGGTTTGTAACCCACTATTTACTTTTTGTAAATTTCAAAACAACCCACACACAAAAAAAAAAAAAAAAAAAAGAAAGAAAGAAAGAAAAAAATTAAATTAAACATATAAATTAAAAATTTTTAATTAAATATTTTTATTCAAAATAAATTTTGTTAATTAAGATTAATTTATATTATCGTTGTCGTTCTTGTTGTCGTTGCTGCCGTTGTTGTTCAGGTCCTTTTTTACCGTGTCAGGATCTTTTTGATTGGTGGACGTTGCGCTGCGGCGTTTGGGTAGTATTTTTATTGGCGATGCTCGGCAACGGTACCGTCGTATTCGTATTGATATTCTCGAGAAGTAAGATGGACGTACCGAGATTTCTCGTATGCAATCTCGCCGCTGCTGACTTTTTCATGGGAATTTATTTAGGTGAAGTGTCGTTTATATATATATATATATATATATATATATATATATATATATATATTTTTTTTTTTTTATATTCGTCGTTAAAATAATTATTATAAATCAAACGAAAAAATCGATGTATAACGAATTATTACCTTTTCGCAGGTTTACTAGCCGTAGTGGACGCCTCGACGCTCGGTGAATTTCGAAAATACGCCATACCCTGGCAGATGTCGGTGGGATGTCAACTCGCCGGTTTCCTCGGGGTCTTGAGCTCCGAGCTGAGCGTCTACACGCTCGCGGTTATAACATTGGAGAGAAATTACGCGATAACCCACGCGATGCATCTTAACAAACGTTTGTCACTGAGACACGCGGGCTACATCATGACCGGCGGTTGGCTCTTCGCTCTGAGCATGGCGAGTATGCCGCTCGTCGGAATATCGGATTATCGAAAATTCGCGATCTGTTTGCCGTTCGAGACGACCAGTCCCGTGTCCCTCGCCTACGTCGTATTTTTGATGATGATAAACGGCGTCGCCTTTTTCATATTAATGGGCTGCTATTTGAAAATGTATTGCGCTATACGCGGCTCGCAGGCTTGGAATTCGAACGACTCGAGGATAGCTAAGAGAATGGCTCTCCTCGTATTCACGGATTTTCTTTGCTGGTCGCCGATCGCTTTCTTTTCCTTGACCGCGACCTTCGGCTTACAGCTCGTCAGCCTCGAGCAGGCCAAAGTTTTCGCGGTTTTCGTTCTGCCCCTGAATTCCTGCTGCAATCCCTTTCTCTACGCCATACTCACGAAGCAGTTCAAGAAGGATTGCGTACTTATATGTAAAGCGATAGAAGAGTCGAGAGTCACGAGGGGAATCGGCAGATGCAGGCACAGCTCCAACTTTAGCAACAGACTCACGCCCGCGAATACCAATAGTTTGATGGACAGGTCGGGATCGCGGGAGCTCAATCATTATCCGGTATGATTAATTTTATTACCTTTTCTTTTTTTTTTCCTTCAAATTATCATTATTCTTTTAAAATATCTGCTCAAACGAATGAGTATTCGGTACAAAATTCAGTGCATATAACGAAAATAAACAAAAAATAAAGCATAAGCATATAAATATACTTTTTTCTTTTTGTTCTTCTCTAATATTTTTTTTTTTTTAATTTCGTAAAATCGCATATAGATAAACGCGTACCATCAAACGACCTGTCCGTATAACAACAACAACAACAACAACAACAACAACGCTCGCATGATACTGGAACGAGGACAATCAAACGCGACGTCGGGGGGATCGGCGGTACGTTGGTGGCAGACAAAAATCACGTGGCCCTGCTCGAAGAGCCAACGTCAGCGTAGAAACGTCACGAGCGATCCTTACGCTTATCAAATCGCCGAGATACAGCAGAAGCAGCACAAGCGTGCCTCGTCGATGTCGTCGAGCGAGAATTATTCCTCCTCGAGGTCCGACTCTTGGAGGCAGAATCATCCCTGCGGTATTCCGTTAAGGTCTACAATTTTTTCGTTATCTTTTTTGCCTTTTATATTTTATTTAAGGATCGATCGATACCTTTACTCATTTAAATAATTAAATGCTTATATTTAAAATGAAAATTAAAAAAAAGAAAAAAAAAAGAAATATGTGCAAAATTTTTAAAGATGATTTATTTCTATCTATCGTTAGATAATAATAAACGCTATAATATCAATTTAAATGTGAGTTAAAATTGATTAACGTTAGAAATTTATTACAAGGTAAAATAATTTAAGAGGTTACCCCCACTTGTAGCTCAACAAAAAAGGCCTTTTTCATGAATTTTTTTAAAGAAAACTACAAAACTTTTTTAAACGATTATTATATCATCTTAAAGAATACATCTTGAAGAACTTTCAGTAATTTTTTTATTGCAAAATATTACATTGTTAAGTGGCAAATGGCCGCCAATGAAATAGTGTTTTTATTTATAAGGTTTGCGGTGACCAACATTGCGGCAAAGTGGATCATTTGAAACAAAAAATCTGGATAGATTTAGTTAAATATAAGTATAAACTAGTCTTTAATCGAAGGATTTAAAAAAATATTCATTTTTCACAAAATGGCGGACAGTCAAAGTTAATGGTTTGATTTTAACGAAAAAAAATCGAACGATTAAAGACTACATTTTTATGTATTAAATAAGCCTGCAAAATTTCAAGAAGATCGGTTCATTAGTGTTTGAGTAATCTTGGTCACCGACTTTAGAAATGCCATTTCGAGAAAAACGCGTTTAAAGTTTTAATTACCGGTTGTTTACACAACGGATTCTTCTCTTTCAACGCTCATATCTCAGTCAATTTTGTTCGGATCGACTTGAAATTCCCAGGTCATATTCTCAGATACTTATACTTCAAAAAAATGCAATTAACAAAAAATCGATTTTTTCAAAGTCGCAAGTGGGGGTAACCCCTTAATCGTCTGATTAAAGCGCGTCCGGCGTTCTACATTGTTCGCTCGAAAACGAGCATTATATTTATCATCGGCTTTATTAAAACATCCGATCGTCTCGACTTTGCGCATATTTTCTCGATAATGAAAATCGTCAAGCGGCGTTTATACATATATCGTTATTTATCGCGCGCTACTATTGAAAAATATACGCATAACGGTACGGATGACGATAAAGTTTTCCTTCCTCTCGACGATTGCAGACTGTTAGATCCGAAGCGTCGCACCTCGTCCTGGCTGATAACCCGCAAGCCATCCCAAGACTCGAACCTGAGCTCGTCGCGCAACGACTCGTCGGGCTCGGGTACTACAGCGAGTACGAGCACCTGGCGCATGTCGCGCTCGAGCGCCTCGCTCGACGTGAGTCTGCGCTCGAGTCGACCGAAGCCGCGTCTTACTCGTCAGCTGGCGATACAAGAGCCGGACTCGCCAGGGTCGCCCGGACGATTGGCGGTTAGATTACTCGCGACGATACCCTCAGCCGCGGAGATGAGCGAACAGTGCGACGAGGAGAGCGCTGCTTTGGCAGAAAAGGAGGAGGAGGAGGAGGAGGAGGAGGAGCAGGAGGAGGAGGATGAGCGAGGTGAACGCGCAAAGAACGATAAGGATTCTTAGGTATGTATTTTACTTTATTATATATCGATGGATAAGATCATTGCTTATAATTATTAAACTTTTCGTAACGTTATGTAAAAAGGCAACGATCGAACGTACAAAATTTATATTAAAAATTTTGGACACGAAATATTTATTGACTTGCGTTATAAGTAAGCGAGAATTTTTCCGATAGAGAATTGATAAGATATTATGCGAAACATGATATGTGGATTAGAAACAATAAAAAGAAAGAAAATAAGAAAGAATGAAAAACGATGACCCACTTACACCGCGGCTGAGATAGAAAAAAATAATGCAAGAAAACTTCGCGATGTATAATGCAATTACGCGTATATCTACGAGCGAATCCTCGTCGCTTTGAAGTTTGATAAAAAATGATTTTAGATCAAAGAAACTTTTCCTTTGTTTTTTTTTTCTCCTTTTTTTTTTTTTTTTAACGAAGAATTAAAGAAAGTTAAATATTTTCAAATTGATTTTTCATTTTTTTAAGATTTACGTCGTTTTACGCATACATATTAATTTTTTTTTTTTTTTTTTTTTTTTTTTTTTTTTTTTTTTTTTTTTTTTTTTTTTTTTTTTTTTTTTTTTTTTTTTTTTTGTCATGAAAATCTCTCACCAAGTAAATAAAAGAATTTTTTTTGACATTGTGACAAAAAGTAAAAAATTAAAAAAGGCAATTAAAAATCTCAAAGTTCTTTTGTAAAACGAGTTTTTAAATTATTTATTTTTTAGTCACGGTATTATCGCTAAGTAGAAAAGAACGAGTCAGTCAGACATACGAGGATAAGCTCGATTCAATTTTGGTATTGTTTTGTCGGCCCGCAAAAATTCAAGGTTACACAAGTGCAAAGACTTTTGAATTTGTTCATTAAAGTATATATTTATAAGACCTTGATTTTTATTTCTTAAGATATCCTATACTAGTATTCTAGACCGTTTATCGTCTACTTAAATACATATTATTTATTTTTTTAGGATTAAAAGGATTAATTAGTTATTCAATTATCGAAAACGACTTTCGACGTCAAAAACATGAAAATGTGACTCGCAGTTACGATAAATAGGTATTGAATAATAATGAAAACTAAAGTATTAACGATGATTATTAAAACTAAAATACTGACTGGTTTCTCTATTTTTCTTTGCAGTTGTTAAAATAGGAAGAAAAATAAACGTTTAACGATGTCAAGCCCAATCATACTTCAACGATTTTTACCGTAAATCTGTTTACCAAAGAAGGAAGAAGCTTTCCTCTGTGAGATTCTAAGTCAAGAACTAATAGGTCCGACGCTTAATTTTGACTCATAATTTTTACGTACGTAAGCACACACGTTACATACATACATACGCACGCACACACGCACACTCACTCACACACGCACGCAACCGTTAATCATACAATTCGAAATTAAATTACCTAATTTATACGGTATTTAATAGATTTTTAATTTTTTCATTTGTTTTTCATTAATTTTTCTTTTTTATTTATTTATTTATTTTTTTTTTTACTGTATTAAATTCGATAATCATTATTATTTGTAACATACTTTCTGCACGTATATTAATTGTTTATAAAAATTGTAATCGACGCGCTAGTTGGATCGTTATTTTTTTAAACAGTTACGTTATTTTGATATGAAATTTAACATATATATATATATATATAATGAATATCAATTTCGTTTTCTAAATGTATTTATAAATTAAATATAAAATCAATGAAAACTAATTGAATGACATTTTTAATTTATTCACGAGAGCTACTGATTTAAAATATAACGATTTGCTTCCTAAAGATAAAGAACACATACATAAAAATACATACAAACACAGAATTATAAATTTTTTAACGTTATTTCATCAAACTTTCTTCTTCTGTTTAGAAGAAGTTACTTTCATTTTAAAACTTTTAGCGAGAGAGTATTCAAGTATTTTCTAAACTATAAGACTGAAAAGAAAACTCACGTTTGAAACGACGAGTGATTTCAGTGTGCAAGTGTAATAATTTATAGCATCATTCCAAAACTCGATAAAATATGGCAGTTTCGACGACGAGGAAAGAAAAAAAAAAAAAAAAATTAAATATAAAGGACACGCGCACGTCACGATAACAATAGCATAACAATAGTTGTTAATTAACGTAAAAGATAAAAATAAGAAAAAAGTAAGAAAAGGAACGAGAAAAAATGGAGACGGCGACAAATTTATGAAATACTCAATAAGTAAATACGCATACATATATATATATATATATATATATATATATATATATATATATATATATATATATATATATATATATATATATATATATATATATATATATATGTATACATTGCTACTCGTAAAATCCTTTTTTACGACTGCGTTATAAAAAAAAAAAAAAAAAAAAAAAAGAAAAAACAAAGCACTGTTCCAAAATACAAAGAAAAATAAACGAAATTGCCAGTGCTACGTGAAAATAAGCTTGTATCCCAAGATTTTACCCTTCGAACCATCGCTTCTTACTTTTCTTTTTCATAAATAATAAATAACCACGAACGAGCTAAGAAAAATTATATTTTCATCGGTTAAAAAGTTTTTCCCCATGCGACCAAATAAAATCGTCGATTGCTCTCTGTTTAATTTTCGCTCTATACTTTTTTTTTTTTTTTTTTTTTCTTTTTTTTTCATTAGTTTATCAACCTACGCGCAATAATTATAAAATAATGTGTAAATGAATAGAAACGATCTTTTTATGCACACACATATATATATACATTCGATTAAATGTACATCGCATATATTAAATTAAATATTGATATTAGTTCGGAAAAAATGTACACTTCTGTGTGATATGTAAAAAAAAAATTATTAGATTAGAGAATACCTATATTTATTATACGACGTACGTTACGAATATAAACTTATTTATCAAGAGACGAGATTTAAGGCACAAACGAAAAAGTAAAAAGGAACTTTGTCGTCTTACGTAAAATGTTTATGGGAGGCGTTACAACGGGGAACTTGTAATAAAATGAAAAAAAGAAAAAAAAAAAACCCAACAAATTTGAAACCGACATTCGAAAGTACGCGTGTGTGTACAAAGAAGCGATCGATTATTTATTTTTGTTTTTTCACTCGCCACGAATAACAATCGACCGAGACATCGTTTGATTTGGTTTTGTTTGGTTTTTTTTTTTTTTTTTTTTTTTTTTTTTTTTTACGGTCAATCGTAAAAAAGATCTTCAATTTGCGCGTGTTGATGAAAATATCAACGGGCGAGTAAGTAATGATAATTATTTGTTTAAAAGCTCAATTATTTATTTATTTTTATTTATTTTTCTCTTTCGTTTTCACACGAGTGATTCGAGTTTTCGGCGCGATACGAGCTCGTTGTTCGTGAGAAAAAAAAAAAAAAAAAAAAGAAAAAAAAGAAAAAAAGAAAAAAAGAAACAAAGTAGGGCAGCGTATACCTACGAAAGAATCTAATTGGACTTTAGATGAATGTACGTGAGTCACTTTATTATCAAGTAAAATGTGTAAAGCAATGATTTATATACATTTCACGTACATCTATATACCGTACGTATGAAATTCTCGTTTAGTTTTTTATATATATGCAACAATGATTCATATTATTTTATTTTTAATTTTTTTTACGAGTTTCTTCTTTTTTGTTTTTTTTTTTTTTTTTTACAAAGTAACGAACAGTACAGTTTTTGTTTATAATTATATGTGTGTATTAATTAAAGAACAAAAACAAGGAGAAACACAACAAACTTAAGAAAGTTATTTCGATAATGTAAAATCGACGCAACAAGCTTCGTAAAGCAACGAGTTATTTATGTCACCACGATATAATTTATTGCGCGAAAGTGAAAATTATTAAGAGCAGGCAAGGTTATTAAAAAACTTATAAAAGTAAAACAAAAATTCAATATTTATTTCATTCATTCATAGTTTATATACTTCATCCTTAATTAACGTTACGCAAGTAAACAGCGAGAGGGCAAGTAAGTAACGACCGTCATTAAAAATTACAATCACGAGTGCCAATTTTCCATTAACGGTTATAAATTCGTACGATCAATATACGTACGTTTAAAACGACACGACGAAAAGCTGAGTAATCGTTACAATCTCTTTCTTCTCCGCGCTGTTATATTACGTATAATATACGAAATTTCATGTAATAAGACGCGTAAAAAAGCAAAACCCATTCGCACAAAACGATCAAAAGTTTAAAGTAATAAAAGTGCTCGTGTACACAGTCGCACGTGTGTGCGCGTGTGTGTGTGTGCGTGTACAACAAAAGCCACTTGACCAAGGGTAAAAATCACCTGCCCAACAATCGCGCGACGCACGACGCGCTTCTGGTATATACAATAATTTTGTGTAATCGCGCTCGGATTTAAAGAAATATATGTGTATCGACGGTGAAAGTATATACTTATGTATACGCGTGTGTGTGTGTGTGTGTGTTTGTGCGCTCGAAAAACGTGAATCGATAATTATACATTTATGAAGGAGAAAGCTCGCTCGACTTCGTTTTTGTATATACCATATACGCATACATTCAAAGACGCAATAATTTGCGCGCTCGCGTTAAACTCGCTCTCATAATGTTGGAAATTGGTTGGCGATCGCGCGCTCGTATTGCGCATTATGCGACACATTCGTTGACTTCGGGGAACGTCGTTGTATTATTACATTGCTATATAACGCTGATGCTATACGTATAATGAATAAACGACTTAACTAAGTGTACGTGTACACTCGCGCACACACGTGTATGTACACGATATATGTAGACACACGCGTTCGCAGCAGCATGAATATATATATGTGTGTGTGTATATGAAATAAATCGCGTTGACGGCCAAATATTGTGTAACGGTTGAGAGACATGACAAAAGACATTCGCGCGGATAGTTGCATCGAATTTTTTGAATTATTCATTCTTGTAGGCTACAATTTGTCATACCGAACGCGACGTTGAATGACGTGTTGTTATTTTTAAAAAATAAGTTTTGCGTTGATCAAAGATTGTATTTCGAATTAGGTCGTAATAGAAAAAAAAAAATAAAAAAATAAAAAAAAATAAAAAAAGATAATAAATAAATAAAAAAATAAACAGGGAGAGGGAAGAAATAATTAAACAAAGGAACGAAATGGAAATTAATTGCGAAAATTTTGGGTAAAGAAAATTTCGATGCAAAGTTATTTAATATGTTGTTTAAGCACATCTCGCGATTGTATAATAAAACTTGTTGCGAAAAATAGACACAACGAATGAAAATGCAATGAATTTTAAATCGATAATTAACTCTATTAAAATAGAGTCGAAGTTTTAAGAGTTCTCGATCGTAATGCATCTCGACGACAAATTATAATTATTCATAATTACGATAAAATATCTTTGGATATCTTTTTAAAATTGCTTTAAAAATCAATCGAATGGCGCAATCGTCGAGCGATATCAAAGATAGTTTAATGTAAGTTTCATCATCTATAGAAATGACAATGAAAGCAACAAAATATAATTGCGAAAAAATAAATTAAACTTTATGAAAGAAAAATCATTTAAAATGGAAATATGAACGACGATAAATATTGTCAAATAGATCTCATCGTGAATGATTGAAACAAACAAAAAAAAAAAAAAAAAAACAGATACTTTTATGTATATTTTGAGTCATTTTATATTTAAAACAATCTAGCGATAAATGTTTAAAATGAAAAAAAAATAAAACTGTCTAGTCTTGACGACAAAAAAAAAAAAAAATATATATATATATGTAATTATAATAATTAAATAAAAGTACATATACTCTCTGAGTACTTTCCTAGCATAACGCAATGTTTATAGTTAAAGTCGCGCCAAATCAACAAAGTAATCAACATTTATTTTCCGCATCATTGTTATAGTACAAAATTAACCGACTAACTTGTTAGAAAATCACGCGATTTCTTTTCCAACATAATAAGCCGTGTTAAATGGAAAAAAAAAAAAAAAAAAAGAAAAGAAATAAATAATAAAAAAAGAATAGAAATATTTTTTACTCGATACGTAATATCCGCGAATCTGAAATGTTATTAATACGTAGTAAAATATATCGTATCGTGAATTAGCGCCGATCGCGCAACGAATAAATATAGAAAGCGACGATTACTTCAAGCCGATTAAACAACGCGCGCAAATTTTATTGCGAAAAATTTGTTTAATTTAAATTCTTTTAAAAAATTCAAGTCCCCCAATTATCGACATCCCAGCCGATACGCGTATGTACGTCTCGATGACGTAACGTATTGTTATCGCGAAATCGACGTAATTTTCCAACGATTGCGTAAGATAAGCCGCGTGTACAATGCAGCTGCTGCTCTTGCCGCTTGTTCGTTGAGAAAGCAAAGTAACATAAAACATATAAACCAATTGTTGTCAACGTGTATACGTATAAAAAAGGAAAATAAACGCGTACACCCACCTGCTGGACAAAAACAAAGATGAATGGAATAAGAAATAATGTTACTTCTCGTCCATCGTCGTCAAAGTAATTTAAACGAAAGAGGAGAATAAAAAGAAGCAGAAGAAGAAGAAGAAGAAAGAGAAAAAGTAAGAATTAAAGGATGCCTTTTATCTTCGTAATGGACAAATAAATAGAACAACAAAATTGAACTGCGTATTCGTTTATTCTTGGAAAAGTTCCACTTCTGTTTTTTTTTTCTATTTTTTTTTTTTTTTTTTTTTTCTCTTTAATTTTCTGTTATTACATTACGAGGGGAAGACGCTCACTGACGCTGAAAATAATAACGTGGACATACTCGCACGGTATAATAACGTACGAATGGCGATATATGTATAATATATTATTAATGACAATGGCGACAATGATCGATAACTTCTAAGGTAATTGTGTCATTAATAATAGTATTAAGTATATATTATAATATAAGTGTAATTATAGCTGCGATTACAATGAAAATAGTAAAGTCAACGGTTTAACGACGTTTTTTTTTTTTTTTTTTTTTTTTTTTTTTTTTTTTTTTTTTTTTTTTTTCATTAACGTTGATATTGACTTTACTATATCGTTTATAATCACCTAAATACAAACAATATTCTCTTCTCGTTGCCTAGATAAAATACCTAATTAATAATACAATATACTTGCTTAAAAATTTCAGCTCTCGATTACCTAACGAGATGAAAAAAAAAAAAAAAAAAATTAAAATAAAATGAAATAATAAAGGAGGAGAGACAAGCATCGGATATACGCAAACGTTTTCATATATCTCTCTTACATTTAACTTTAAAAAAAAATCCTAATGCTCGCTATATACTTTTTTTCGATGGATCTAATGATACTTATAAATATATTAACGTGTATTATTGCCAATTTAAAGGTAAAAATTGTGCACAGCGAGCAAATACGCAATATCCGAGGAAAAGAAAAACTGTTCCTGGACAATTTTTACCTTCTCTCATTCTCTCTTACTTTTTTTCTTTTTTTTTTTTCTTTTCTTTTCTTTTCTTCTCTTTTTTTTTTTTTTTTTTTTTTTCTTTATTTGTTTTCTTTAACTACATATATATACAGGTCGCTCACTATATGCTGCTTGCAATACAGGAGATTTGCACACAACGCTGAGCTGTCCTTTGGCATAAATTTGGGTTTTTCGCCGAAGCACTTATACGATACGTCGTAAGGCGAAGTTCTCGTTGCATTTAATGCTTACTTCGCGAGATTCGCTGTAACGTCGCTATATTTCTTTTTTTTTTTCCTTATTATTAACGAATGATAATTATGATAATATTATTAATGATAATAATAGTGTTTGGATCACACGTAACGAATGAAATTTAATTGTCAATCGATCTTTCTTATAATTTTCTCTATTTTTTTTTTTTCTTTTTTATTTATCGGAAACATTTATAAACAAGCTTTTTCAATTATTATTACGATAACGAAGCAAAAACAAAAAATAATTCACGTAATTGTTCGGAGAAAAAACTTTTCCGTTATAGCGCATCCTGTATCGATAATATAAATCTTCATTTAACAATTAATCAACAAAGCAGGCACCAATTTGAGAAATTACATCAGGAATTATAAAAAAAAAAAAATAATGTATACATTCATTAAAAAAAAAAAAAAAAAAAAAAAACAAGAAATTAAAATTTTACACACATATTTTTATTTTGAATTTTCATTTAATTACTTATGGACGGATCCGATATTTTTTTCCTTCTTCAATTACACGTTTCATTCGTATGTAAAAAATCGATCCATCAATTGGTGTTCAAATGATATTTATTGTCCTACTTCACAAAAGTATAATAATAGTTATAATAATAATAATAATAATAATAATAATAATAATAACTGCAGTTATAATAATAAGTAAATCTAGGAATAATCTTACGATAATAAGTGCTGTACAATAACTAGTTTTTA
This sequence comes from Chalcis sispes, assembly GCA_949987625.1. Lineage (NCBI taxonomy): Eukaryota > Metazoa > Arthropoda > Insecta > Hymenoptera > Chalcididae > Chalcis > Chalcis sispes. The sequence continues at coordinate 80,410,178 of OX465094.1, forward strand.
ATGCATCTATCTACAGGTTTTAGAGTAATAACTCTTTGAAAAATAAAACATACGATACTCTTGCTGCAAAAACTTTCAACTTAAAACTGGTAAAAAATATAATTAAGTTTAAATGTCCCTAGATAGGTCGATAGCATTCGTTAAAATAGTTCTAGATTTACGATTTATTATTATTTTAATAATTTAAATAAGGCTGCCTCCTCCGTAAAGTCGATTTTTAATAGGCGATAGTTGTTTTAGATTATATTTTTCCTCTAATTGTATCAATGTTGGTTGTTATTGTAATTGAAATAATAATAATAATAATAATATCTATAATAACAATTTTTATACGTAAACTGGAGAACATATCATAGAAGCGTTAAATTGACGAAAAAAAAAAATAAATAAAAATAAACGAAACATAACAATTTACTAAAAAGCACTTTTAGTAGCACTAGCTAACCGCTATTATAATTAAATAGAATACAGTCAAAAACAAAATATTACTTGTGTAAATAAAAGTACGTATGAAGCCGAAAAAAAAAAAAAAAAATTAAAAGAATAATACGAATAGAATGAAGCGGCATCGCAAAAGTAATATCTTTACGAGGTGATCTACGTAAAAAAGAAAAAAAAAATAAATAAATAAAATAACAATAAATAAATAAAAATTCACATAACAAAAGTAATAATAAACACCAAAGCGTCTTTCGTCGTCGCGAACTATTCGAGTGCTTAAGTTAATCCAAATGTTTGTGCAGAAAACTTTTGATTATACACTTTTTTTTTTTTTTTTTTTTTTCTTTTCTTTTCTCTTTGAGTCTTCATTTAAATATTAAGTAATATAAATTGCATTTCTAAGTTTTCCCGTGTTCAAAAGTACAAATTACATAGTATAGTTGTTTAAACAGTCTCTGGAAATTCCTTCGTTACACCGTATCGAGTCTTTTTTCATTTTATATAGTTTTATAGAAACATCGTATCTAAAAAACAAAATGGAGAGATAAATTTTTTTTTTTTTTTCATTTTCTTTTTTTCTTTTCCTTAACAATTCGCGTTTCATGCTCGTACATCGATTGATTTAACGATCTTACACGTGTACGTTTATTATTTTTTCAATCGCGGTCAACGATTTGTGCAAAACAAGAGCTCGCACACGAGCTAAGATTTCGTTTGATTATTTTCGTTAAATTTTCTTAATAAAGAAAAGAAAATAATTATCGCGTCATTCGTACAAACATTATCAGTGTATAAAATCGAGTTTAAGAAATGAAACTTCGCCGGCAATGAGCACCGACGATTATTAAGCTAGATACTCTCTTTGCTTATACATTTTATTTATCATTATTTATTTTTTCTTTTTTACTTTCCAGAAAAAATATTATCGTCTCGGTAATACACGCTCTGAATATTAAAATGTATATATATATATATTTATATTTCTATAAAACCGGTCGCCATGTGTTTCCAATCAACAGTTTGTCATTCTTTCCATGTATACATCTATATTCTTTCGCGCGATATACCTTTGCCTTAGGATCCTCTGCGCGTCGTTCGACTGCGTGAAAAAAAAAAAAAGAAAAAAAAAAAAGCATCGCTTTGAACTATAACGAACAAAAAACCCTTCTCCTCTTTTTTTCCGTGTTACAAGAAAAATCCTTTTGTCACGTTTATTTTTTTTTTCTTTTTTCTTGTTTTTTTTTTTTTTTTTAAGTACTTTTGTGTGTATGCGTGTGTGTATATATATATGTATGTATCTGTATCTGTATAGAAACGGAACAAAAACATTTATTAAGAAGAAACTTCGCCCATCGAAAAAATGTAAAAATTAAGAAACGAGATGGACGACAATTCGAAACGATTTAAATAAAATTTCGAAAAAAAAATGAAAAAAAAAAAATAGAAAGAAAAATGTAATAAGAAAATTAAGTCTCTACGTATATGTGTATATATATATATATATATAGTATGTATATATGTTTTTCATCAACGAACGATTGCACAGTACCCTTATGTTCTTCCGCAATATTATACAATCGGTTGCCTCGCATATTCCCTTTCTTAAAATCCTAGTCCTCCTCGCGTTAAAGAACAAATATATTTTTTTTTTTACGTTCAACATTTTCTCTCCCTCTCTCTCTCTCTCTCTCTCTCTCTCACTCGCTCTTTTGCGCGCACGCGGGCACACACACACACACACACACACACACACACACACACACACACATGCACTCGTTCATTCTCTTGCACTCGTCGTCATTCAAGTCCTTGTCCTTGCGAGCAGGCGCTTAAGTAAACCGGCCTCTCGCTTAAGCGAGAGCCAGCATCACGAGGGCTTGTTTTTATTTTTGCGGAATCCCGGGAAATGAAGCTTCCGGCGTCTGCGCTTGAGCTCGTCGTTGTCGGTCGTCGAATTCGAGTCCGTCGAGAGGGTCTCCTCGTCGACGGACATAACGATCGGCAGATCTTTCAGGGACTTCTTGAGGGTGCCGAGTCGGCCGAGCTTCTCCGCGGAGCCGGCGCTTACCGGGCTGGCAGCGGCGGCGGCTGCTGCTGCTGCTGCCTCGAGCGAATTCTCGGAATGGGACGCCTTCGCGAGGAATGATGAGCCGGCGCTCGGGAAGAAGACGGCCCCCGGTGCGCCGGCGGCGACGCCGGCGACTACGGCTCTCGACTCGTCGCTCAGACCCGTAATGTTCGCGTCCTGGCTGAAGGACCTAACCATGTGCCCGGCGACACCGGGGACCGCCTTATCCTCGGGGATTCGATCGTAGAGGATCAGCTGCCTGTCCGGCTTCGAGACCGTCGTCGGCGACGCCAAGGACGCCGCCGACGGAAAGACGCTCGTCGTCGCACTCGTTGCCGGTGCGCCCGTCGTCGTCGTTGCCGTCGTCGTTGGTAGACTTGACGACGAAGGGACACCGCCGCCGCCGCCGCCGCTGCCGCCGCCGCCGGGCTCCTCGGGCCCGTCGCCCAGGATGAAGTGGACCGCTTCCGGCGGCGTGTCCTTACCCGTCTCGCTGCTGGACGAGTCCGGAGGTATCGAGGACTCCTTCCAACCGAGGTTCTCCGAAAAACCTGTGGACATTATGTTGTCTACTTATATAGCACATGAGCTCTCGAGCGAACGTTTGCTTAAGAACGGCTTCTTTGATAATAAATATTGATAAAAGAAATGAAGAAAATGTTTTCGATACCATTCGCGCTGCACCTTAAAATTTAAATAAGTCCTTTAATAAGTAGTTTAAAAATAAATATAATTATTGCATTCGATGCTATGTTTTAAATGTATTTTTTTTTAATAATAACTTTTAGATGTAAATACTGTGTTCAATCAAAAGCTCGATAATAAATAAATACTTAGGACTAGTATTTATATAAGCAAATAACTTATCGATTAATAATAATTTAATGCTACTCTTTTATTTATTTTTAATATACCGTATAAATTTAATTGTATTATTTAAATAATAAATTATACGATAAATAGTAAAAAAGTTTGAATTTTAAATAAAAATAAGATATAATTTATTTATCCTTTCACAAAATGAAGAATTAAGAAGAGCTTAGGTAATGCGCTAAATAAACTAAAAATACTTCCGTATCCAATAAGTTTAAGTCCAAATAGTGTATTTATAAGATTAAATCTAAAGTTTTAATGTAATACGTTGCAATTAAATCAATCGATTTTTAAATAATACATACGTATATACGTATAACATTTTAAATTTAAATTAGCACATGAAAATTACTTTTAAATAATTTTTTTTTTTTTAATCTTTACAAATAACCGTATTTAAATCTTAAAATTATTTAATAATATAAGTTTAATTAATGCAATAAAATATAAATGTTTCAAAATCATTTTTTTTTTCTCGACATCCGATTATTATTTATCCTGCGTTTTTATTTTATGTCAAACAATAATAACATATAATTTCCAAGCTTAAAGATTTTTAAGGTGCACAACGATTTTCACATATATTTTTTTCAAACGGTAAAAATTTTGATAAATTATTTTGAATTTTAGTCAAAATGTAAAAAGATTTACGTTGATTATTCGATTAAAATAAGTGGATGTAATAAAATGAAGAAATGGATATAACTAAACAGGTAAGTGAAATAATAAAGCCGTTTCAAAAACAAATTTTTTTTCCTTTAAATTATTTTATTTTGTTGTCATAATTTTTATAATATAAAATAAATTTTCATACCTCCCAGAAATATATCATTTCCTAGAATATTTCGCTATAAAAATCTTGTTCGAACGAAAATAAAATATTTTATCTGTGATGTCTTGAATATTTAAAAGTGGTAAGTTTGACAATAATTCTGAAGAAAATTTTAATAAAAATGTTCAAGCTTTTGAAATAGTTAACAAAATTTTGTTACGATTATTTTTAGCACAAAAAAAATGATTCTTCTCTTTTTTAATGTAAAACGATTGTTTTGACATTTAACAAAAGCTGGATTAAAAACAATAATATTATACATCAAAAGCTCAGTTATAAGTTATAAATTTTTTTAACGAAACATTATATTTTTCATCTAGGAAGCATGAAATTGTATATGATAAAATTTAAAATATGACAGCAAGACAAAGTTCACATTTTTTATACGTAACGTAAAATATTTAAAATTTCTTAAAATCAATAAAATTTTATACTTTTAAAAAAGCTTCCAAACTTTTGTTTTTTTTTGTATATAAAAAAAAAAAAAAAAAAAAAAAAAAAAAAAGTTTACAAAATATCTACAACAATACTTTAATAAATTTTTCAGAAATTAACGCAGTAAAAATGAAGTAATTGATGTATCAATTAATTTTATATCATCATAAAATATCTGCTAATTTTCTATAAAATATGACTTTAAGAAATTCTTTTATACTGTAATTTAATAAAATGTATTTGCAGGAATTGCAGAAAGAGAAAGCAACACAATACATTAAGCTAACATGCAATAAAATAAGTAAACACAATTTACATGTGAATATTGAATAACGCAAAATGAATTTTAAACAACACAAAAAATATCATTGTTATGTTTCTAAAACGTGTTATGAGAAAGTTAGAATAATTGAAAAGCATTTTTACATAAACATGCAATATTAAAATATTTCCATCTTATTATCGATGCATTATTATAACGTATATAAATAACATACAGCTAGTTTATCAATTTAATAAAAATAATCATCGTTGATTGATGATTAAATATGTAAAATTGTTTTTTTTTTTTTTATGTTTTCATTTAAATGTAAATAAAAATGAATTTAATTGAGCTGAAAAGCGTTATTTAAGTAGCACGACTAGACATTGCTCGAAGTAGGTGATGTTTATTTACAAAATTAACTTTTCCTCTTAATTAAATACGTTTTTAAATTAATTTATTATATATGATTTGTAAGATAAATATGTGTATATATATGTACATAATTAATAAAACATAGCATACATATTAATAATACGTGTATATGTACGCCGAAAGTATATGTATAACCTGTAATACAATTACAGTTTACAATATCATGTACAAAATATATAATATCATTAAATTAAATCTCATTAAATCCGCTTCACTTTCCTCGTTCTATGTACATCTTTAGTATTTCCTATTTTTTTTTCTTGTCTTATGTACGGTTGCACAAAGATCTAAGTTCATATATACATGTACAAAAAAATGCGTCTGTAATTGAGTCTGACATATTTAATACGATAAACTACACCGATGTTTTTTTTTTTTTTTTTTTTTAAATTGACCCGAAACCTTTTAAATTTTAAGGTAAATAGAAGAGATGCAAGAAATGGCGCAAGAAATTTTATTATTTAAGTACGATTATTATAATATATATGGATATTTAATACGAATCTTCGTTTACGTCCATTATTTTGAGTATTTCCTAATTATTTAATATTTATTTTTCAAAAAAATTTTATAAAAATAATTTGGAATACCGTCGTTCATTAAATTAAGTATATAAAGTAAAATAATAATATGTATACAGCCATAGTCGTCAACGTAAAACTCTATAAATCTAATAAAGTTTTCAACAAGTACTTCGAAATTTAAATTATATACTCTTTGCTTAGTTATCATTATAGCTTTGCTATTAAAATTAAAGAGATTCAAATAACTAATAGTAAATTATGTCAAAGTTCAGCTATGACTCTTTAATCTCATTTAAAATAGTAGGAAATGCACAGATTAAGGCACAAATTTTAAGACTTATTAAAGTCTTTCATATTATTTTGTTATTGATTTTTGTACTATTCTTATTATATAAAATGAACTATATACTATATATATATATATATCTCACTTGTTGCTTAAGAGTTCTTTTTGATACATAAACCTAATATATTTATGTGGAATCATAGATGTCAGTTATTACTATTACAAACACATATTTGCAAAGTCCATAACTGTACGTGTATATTTACAAATTAATAAGTAAATCGCGCATTTATTTTTTCAGTTGTAAAATTTTATCCTCTCCACTGTATTAAGAATGATGAAAATACAGCGACATACTTTTTTTTTTTTTTTTTAAACTTTTAAATTAAAATATTTTATACGAAAATTTAGATAAATTTATAATTAAATTAATTTGTTCTAAATAATCTAAACTACAAATTTTTAAAACAAAATACAATATCCACTAATCACTAATCAATGGATATTTTATCTTAACGAATAAGTCACAAGTAAAAAATCCCTTATAAAAAATCTATTTTTCTTTTTTTTTTCTTTTTTTTTTCAAACAAAAAATTAGATTGAAATTTTTGTCGTTAAGATAAAAAATTGTCGTTGTGCGATGGACCAAAAACCCATTACAGTGCAAAAAAAAAGCAGTGGCTTCACCAGAGGAAAGGTGGAGAGGAGATATACAAAGTAAGTTGAGCAAAAATCAGTCAATTGGAGTGGTCATGGTTGTCCAATTCCTGCTTACCTGCAGCACCCGAGATAGATGGTGAATATATTGAGCTCACATCATCATCCAAATCATCTTGGCTACTAAGGCGACCTGAAACAAAAAATTGAAATATGCATCCATTATATATTGTAAAACTATTAAAAATCTTTATTAAAATAAATTTAATCTTAGTGCAATGTCATTTACATACCCCTAAATCCAAGACTTCTGCCATTTGGCGCTCCTCTATAAAGCATATTTTCCAAATAAGATAACCCATTGTTATTTATAATATTAAAACCACAAAGAAGTTCAATTTGTTTCCATCGGTGTACTCGTTCTTGCAGTTCTGCAGTTACTTCATTTAATGCTGTTCTAGCTTCCACAATACTTTTATCAACTTCGTCAATAGATTTTCCATGTGTTGAAACAAAAGCACCGACCAGACTAGATCTTTTCTTTCTTAATTTTTCACACTATAAGAGAAAAATTTATTATTATACCTTAAATATAAAACTGTACGAGAATTCGAAAAAAACAATTTTTACTCACTGCTTCTCGAGCACTTTGAAGTTGTTTCTCAGCACTTATTTTCTTTTTCATGTAAGCTTTATTTTCTATTTCATGAGTTAATTGTAACCAATGTTGAAGACCAACAGGAGGAGACCAACATCGATCTTCAAGTTCTCCTTCGGCTCTTTGTAATTCCATTTTCAACATCTTTATAAAAAATACGCATTTTATGTGTAAAAAATATTTAAGATTTTATAATAAGATATAAATGTATATCAACATCACTCACTTCAATTTCTGCTTTTAATTGAGAAACTTCAAGATCAGAAGATGATGCATGTAATCCTAAGCTTTCATCTCTTAAACGTTTTTCTAAATTTTGTTTTTCAGTAGTAGCACTTTCTTGTTCCAATTTAACGATTTCAAATTCTTTTTGTAAACTTTTCAATTCAAGCTCAGCTCTATGGAGACTCTCCATATCCTTCATCATTCTGTGTAGATCTTTTTGTGAACTCTTTTTTTGCTGATATGCATACCAGCAACCAATAAGTGCTCCAAATAATAATGTAATTAAAATTAAATCTTTTACACTATGTCCAGTATCTAAATTTATAAATATCAAAATTAAAATTATGATTAAGACATATAAAGGATAATTGTGCACTTTTATATATTAACCTTTTGGAGGTCCAAAAAGAACAACATCCATTGCTTTTAAAGCAATTTTTTGTTTGTGTATTGGATCCTTAATTCCTAAGATATTACTGAGATAGTGCATGTTATTCACAGCCAATCTAAAATTATATAAAAAAGTAAAGATATGTCAAATGATTAATAACGAATTTATCAAATTACCTAGGAAGTGTTGCTCCTGTAACTCTATGCTGAATAAAGGTAGGAACATACTGAGGAAGTTCCACATTACTGCTTAACCATTCCGATGTTTGTTCAATTGTCCAATTGTGAACCTATAAATTTAATATAAATTTAACACAATAAAGTTCACTAAATAACAATATTATTAGAAAAGGGTTGTACCTCTGATCTAAGCCAAGCTTCCCATAACTCTCGAACACTAATATGCATATCATCATTATGGTGGAATGCCCTTTGCCTCCTTTCATAGCCAGCTTCATATTGTAGCTCTTCTCGAAGAAACTATAAGTAGCATCGCATTTAATAAAAATATGTTTGAAATTTATTTAAGAATCATTAAATTCTGTATTCTTACATCATCAGATTCAGATAAATCTATATTCCCATTGGCATCATCGTCCAACTGTCTATGTAATGATTTGATAGCTTCTAAGCCTAATTTGTCGATGGAAGCCATATTTATACATGCCAAATCATCATTACATGATTCAATTCCTAATATTTAAAAGTATTATTCACTGATTATTTTAAAAGTGTAAACAAAATATTTTCACTCAAAACTTTAAAGAAATTTCCACTGCTATATATTTCCTTTTAGTGTATATATATGTATATGTCATGTTTTAATTATAAACAATTATTATCAAAATTTAATGAGAAAATAAAATAATTAGTTAAGTAAAAAAAAAGCAGTCGGAAAAACATTTGAGTAAAAAAGTCGGAAGAAAATCACTGATAGAAAATGAGGCTTACGATCTCTACCTTCATGAGCGACAGCCTTGGCAAGGCCGTCGCTCAAGCTGGCCGAGAAGGAAGCAACCTTGGCCGTGGTGGAAGCGCCGGACGCACCACCGGATTGATGATAGCTGGAGCCGGAATCGAGGGCGCCGCCCCCGGCGCGCACATAGTCGCATCGCCAGCAAAGTAGATAAAGGACGAGCTGGAGCAGGATCACGTCGGCATTTGCGACCGCTCGCATTTTAGGTTAGCTCGTCGCTCCACGACAACACACCACAGGCGCCGAGCGGGACTCGTTGCGTCTCGAGCCTCCGCAGCCGACGGCAACACTCGCGCTGCAATTTCGCGCCCAAGTCGGGCAGTGAGACAGATAAGAGACAGATAAATGATGTATATGACACACAACACTCGAGAGCGCGCGCAACACACTTACACTCTCACACTCGATTACAAGGGATTGTCAATCTCGCGGTCGTCGTCCCTTTTACGCTTAATACACGTCGCGACAATCATTCCCGAGGCTGATTTGAGGATAATTCGCGTATGCTATCCTTGCAACAACGGGAAGTCCCAGAGCGCTCGCATCAGCGAGTAAGAAAAACGGAAGAGAGATAGCAGAAAGAGAGAGAGGCCCGATAAGTCTTGGAAAATTTCGCGGACACAAACAGTTCTAATAATAAGTATCGTCGGATGCAAAGTGGAGTAATGTATCCGCCCAAGTAACAAAGACAGAGTAGGATATATTAATCGAAAAGGAATCGCGAAAACGCTGAGCGTGTGTGTCGCGGAATATTAAAGTTAATATGTATATATATATATATATGTATATATATCGTACAATCGCGGAAAAAAGAGAAAGAGAAAGACAGCGCGAGAACAAGACAACACTTGTCTTTTCGTTGGGAACGTCGCAGCAGCTTAAACTAAGTAGCGGGGGATACGGGAGAGAGGTTAAAATAAATGTGCAGGCACCCTCACCTCTAACGACGTCTGCCCGTCAAGGTTAAGCGCGCGCGCTCTATGTACGTATGTTTTTTTTGTGTACGCGCGGCGCGCTGCTGTCGAAAAAGTTGCGCGGATCCCCCCTGACCGACAACGGCTTCGACGAAGACGACGACGACGACCACGGACAAACGCACGCCACACTTGCACTGCTGACTCTTACTGTATATCTACATGCGTCGTCTTCGTGTGGAGACGCTAACGGCGTCGCGCCGCGCACGTCGGCAATATATCGCTAGATTGCTCTCTTGTTTGTATGAGTATATATGTACATGCAAAATTATTTAGATGTGCATACGTTGTACATGTGTAGGACGTGCGCGTGAGAAACAAAGAGTGAGACGAAAGTACCCACGATCGAAAAAAAAGAGAGAGAAACTCAATGTACTGGCTCCCACGTGCCTATTAGTCGACGTGCGGGTATCTTGTACTGACGGACAAATTCGACTGTTACGCGACAGCTACAAAGCGGAATAGTTTACGCCCTTGGGCCCCATAATCACAAAATGGACAGAGATGGATTGATAGGAGAAACGAGGCCGGCCTGGATTTCTTGGCTCTCTATTAGCAAGCGCGAACGGAGACAAATAGCGAAAAAGAGAAACAGAATGAGAGAAAAAGAGAGATGAAAAAAGATTGTGTATGTAGTTACATACGTATAAAAAAAAATTTGCGCGTTTTATATTGTAGTAGTGTCGCGTACGCTCTAATCATCGCGAAGAGCTGCTGACTGGGCAGCAAACTGTAGCGGCCGATCGGCGACATACATCGCACTCCCGGTGGGGGAAGTCGCGAGAAGAGTGCAGAACATCATATGCGCGCGCGAGACACAACCAACGAAAATCAGATGTTCGTATCGTGTTTTCTGCTAGGGTATTCGCATACGAATGCGTGCGGGTCTTCAAGGCCACGTCACGGTCTTGTGTCGTTCTTATAGGCGATCGCGCTTGTCGCGAATTTTACGCTTTTGTCGCAAAGTATAAGCAATCCTTGATGAATCGGATTGAATACAAGACTCAATGCTTGTGGGTGTTGTATTTATTTATATCCGTTTATTTCTTTTTTTTCGAAAAAAGTAGAACTGAATGATATTCTAATATGAATCTGATTTTCATTTCATTTTGTATGCATTTATTTCTATTTAATATGTCAAATACTTTTAATTTTCTTATACAGCAGTTAAACTATAGATCCAGATTATTCAATAAACACTTTGTTGACTGATCTAGGCCCAATTCGCAAGTTATAGCTGACTGCGAATTGATATGCGACAAAAAAAAACTTATTTTCCAAACGCAATTTAAACGTTTCTTTTTAATTTGATCTCACTCGGTGATTTTTAAAGGCCCAAAATTGGAACAGCAGCAAACGCTACATTAAAGGGCCGGATTTATCTTTTGGCATCGCATCAGGGCCTAGAGTTTGCCGTAATATCTAGCTAAATTCGGATTAAAGTTAGGTCTTCGTTGCAATTCTTATAAAAAGATAATGAGTTACGTACATAGATCGAAATATTTAGCATATGGCAGAGAAATAAATTTACAAAAATTTCCTATCGCGAACCTTTTTTTGATCAGTTATATAATTACTAAAATAATTAGATTCAATTTAAAATTTCTTGTAACGATAATCATTAAAATACGACGCAAACTTTTTATTCAACTTTGTTATAACAAATGAATTATGTACTAAACACTTTTTAATAGTTTTTTCTTATTAGTTTTTTAATTTTTTCTGAAAAATAATTGATTTATGACATTTTTTAATTATTATAACAAATCATTTAATTTGAAGTAAAATTGTAAAAAGAAATTTTTATTTCGGAAAATTTATTCTTATTTTAAAACTTTTATTACAAATAAAAAGATATTAGGTTTTATAAAAATATATTATTATATTTATAGAAATATACTTAGCATATAAACAATATACTACGTGCATATTTCATTGAAAGATGATCAGTCTTCTTGTATGAGTCAAAGAGAAAAGGAAAGCAGTTGAATTATTGCGAGAGCATTATTGTAAATCAAACAGTTTGGTTATGTTTATATTTTACGATGGTCGTCTTTTTTGTAAAAAAATGAATTTTCAAAGTTACGTGAATGGATTTCAAATAGAAGATTAAAAAAACGCCACTGGTAAAGCAATTTTTCATATTTTACCGAGCAAAAATTGAATATTTATTTCATGATTTCAATGTACAATACGCATCTTTCTATGCGTCATAGTACCTATACGTTAACTTATTTCCTTTTTCTTTTTTTTCTATATTGAAATAAAAAAAATCTGTAAAAATTGTTTAATTTGCTTAATTTTTATTAGAAATAAAAAAAAAAATAATATTTATAATATTTAGAATAAAAGATGACTTCAACAGAAATGGAAGTTGATGCTCCCCCTGCTACTGTTGAAACAGTGCAGGAGGAATCAAACGTATTGGAAGATCCAGGTACTTTAAGAGAAGAAAATAATGATGATAAAGAAGAAAATTCATCCATACAAAATACTAATAAAGCTTTAGATAATAAAAGTACTTCTGATCCAAAAAATTCAAATGTGAAAATAGTTCGAGGAACAAAGAGAATGAGAATGGATATTGATGCTAGTCATTCTGGTGAAAAAAAAGGTAATCAAAACAATTTTAATAAACTGTTTTTGATATAATAAATTCAGAAGAACCTAAAAATATCATATGCTTATTTGTTTATATGTTTAGAATCAAAAGACGATCCAGAAGCAGAAGCTAAAATTATGAGGTCATTAAAAAGATCTTGTGAATTATGGTCTATGGAAGATAAAAATACTTTCTTCAAAGCTGTTAATGAATTTGGTAAAGACTTTGATGCTCTTCAAAGTTATTTTTTAATTCAAGGAAAGAAAAAAGGTTTACCTGAAAAAATGATAAAAAACAAAGAACAAATCAGACATTTCTATTATCGAACTTGGTTAAAAATATCAAAACATTTGAAATTCTCTGAAGGTAAATATATATAATATAATAATATATAATAAACCTTTATTTACAATAAAGGTTTTATAAATATATTATTTTAATCTATCTATATATTATTTGATAATTATTTTAGATGTAAAAAAAACATCTCAAGAATTATATGGTTTGATTAACTATGGTGAATTGAGAAGAAAATTACCAAGAATGCATGAAAAAGTTCAAATGAAATTAAATGAATTGGTATACTGGGGCTCTACACAAGTTCGATTACGAGGAAAAACTATGAGAATCAAAACACCAATATGTAGAGCTCTAAGAAAACTTAATCAATTGGAAGGTAATTATTTTGAAAAAGAAAAAAAGATTTGTTTTCAAAGAAATAAATTATCAAGACTGAAAAAATTATAAAGAAATACAATAGCTTTCATAAAATACAACACATTTTTATGTCAAAAGGTTGGCAGGAAGATATTAAATTACCATCTAGAGTAACAATAGAATTACGTCCAGGAAATAATGTTACTTGGTGGCATGTACAAGCCTTGGCAATGAATCCAAGAGTAAGAACTCTTGTTCCAATTCAACGAAGACTATCTAGTATTTTATCATTTTTACAACAGAGATGGAAACCTTGGAGACCTAAAATTGTATCCTTTAAATTAAAAAAATTTTTCATTTTTTTAAAAACATTTTTCAAATTTACTTTACATCAATAAATAGTCTACTGATATTGATAATATTACAAATACGGATGGTAAAAGTACACGTCTCTTACGCGTAACTCCTCCTGAAGGCTGTAAAATTACTTTACCAGTTGTAAATCTTGGAGAGTATTTGACAAGCAATAGTGTTAGTTTAAATTCTTACGAAACTCGCCTTGGACTTAAAAGTTCTAGAGTTGAATTGCTAGGATCAATGCAATATTTAAAAGGTGTTGGAAAAAAAGGTATAAAAAAGTATAAAGGAGATAAAAGACTGAATAATAGATTAGATGATGTACCTGATAACAGTGATATTGATCTTCCTGAATCTAGTATTGCCCCTGCTTCAGAAAAAGTATCAGTTCCAAATAATATTGAAAAACCATCAGTGGAACAACCGATGGGATCAGGAGGTTTCCCTGGTAGAGAAACAGTAGAAAGAATTAGACTTGGTTGGAATGTAGAAGAAGCAAATACAATAACAGTTGGTGATCTGTTTTTAATGGTAATAATTTATATATAATAAAAATGTTAAATTATATAAAAAACATAACTGACAAGTACTTTTTTAAAGTTTGGTCGAGATTCAAAAATAATATTGGAATATTGGTGGGAGTTACCTAAACAAGAAACATCAACTGAAAAGACAAATATAATTGAAACCACGCAGAATAATAGTTTAAGTTTAGCACTACAAAAACTGCTATCAATAGCTAAACATAGTTATGGTACTAGCAAGGTATTTGTAATTGAGTGATAATATATATTAATAATAAGAAAATATTATAAAATCAAGTAAACTTAGTTTGTTATTTTTAGGGATATGATAATGTGTCAGGTAGTAATGAAACTGTAATCTCATCAAGAATACCTTCTACCAAAGAATCAACTTTTAGAAGACCTTTAATTCCTCAAACTTACCATAGAATGAGTGCTCCGGAAGCTTTTAAAACACAATTAGATGTAAGTTAAATGCAGTTAATTATTAGTATTGAAATCAAATAAATTAATTATGTAATTTATTACAAAAAGTTATAGAAATATGATTGGGATGCAAAGTATTTTGTATTGTTTGTATCAGTATGTACTAAATTTATTTGTCTTTTTTTATAGAAATATAGAACTCGATACTGCAGAAGAGGAAGAATTTTGAGACAAAGAAATCTTGTAGTACAAAGGGTTGTTCCAAGTACACCTGAGATACCACAACAAATTTCATATCCTGAAGTTCGAAATGTGTCTGTTGGTACTAAAACCATAACCATGATTGAAATTCCCTCAAACGAAAGTACTATTGAAGAGCCTGATAAAAGAATTGATACAAATATAGATAACACGCAAAAACATTTTTTGGGTGTTTTAGAAGCAAGGGCAGCAGATGCGGCCAAAGTTACAAATTCAAATTCAAGTATTACCAGTGCAATGCAAATACTAAAAGAAGGAGAACAACAATGGTTAAATAGTGAGGTAAATTTATTTTTATAAATTTTTTAAAATATTATATAATCCCATTTTAAATAAAATACTTTAAATAAATCTATGGCACAAGCTTATTTTAAACATTTAGAGAGTTTTATTCATAAATAATGTATAAAGAAAATTCAATAATTTCAGGTAGCAGATTTCTCTCTTAGTAGTTTCTTAGGTCAGCTCGAATCTCCTGTAAAAGGATCCCAACGTAGTCAAGTAGAAGTTCCTACGATAGAAATCATTAGACCATCGTCAGATGTAAATTTTATATTTTTATTTTTTTCATAAAATTAAATAAATATTCCTTTAAATAAAAAATAATGTTTTCATGAATTATATTACAGGTTGCAAATATGCATTGTCTTATGGGTGAAAATAGTGTTGATTATATGGCAAAATTTGCAAATTTTGCTTCTCAAATTACTTCTACTGAAGAACAGAAAAAGTAGCAGATAGAATTTTGATGCTTAATTTTTTTAAGAGCTGTGTATATTGTATATTTACTTGACGACGTTTAAAAAGCAAAACTGAATTGAGAAAGATAATTTTATCAGAGTTATAAAAAATGACCTTATATATTATGTACATTGTTGTAAATGTATAAAAGATATTATTCATAAAAATTTTTAATGATTTTCTTAAAATTTTATTTTTTTATTGCAATAATGTCAGGTATCTTTTTCATTTATGTAATATACCTTCCTTAAATTACTTTTTATATAATTATTTTTATTTAATCTTATTAAAATTTATTTTATTATAAACTGTTACATCTTTTTAGATCACTTTAATGAATTCTTTAAAGCTCAGGTCATTCATAATTTTAATATTTACAAGGGATGATATAATTCTATTTAGTATACTGAACTAGATGTGTTTGATCATTTGTTTATACATTATTCTCCAAATATTACATAGTAGCACATAAAGTACTATTTATTTTATTTTATAATAAATTTATTAAATTATTCTTAATATTTTTCATTATACAAAAATTCTAATTAAAATAAAAATACTACACCATTGAGAGCTAGAAACTCCAATAAAATTTAATCAAGATTTGTTCTAAAAACTGAAGAAACTGAACGTGCATATATAAAGACGTAAAAAAGCAACGTGGACACACTTATCGGAGCAATATAAAATCGGCAAGAGATGAGGTGCGATTGCGCATCGAAACATTTATTGTAGCGTACGATCAGCCTCTGTATATATGTGTGTGTGTGTATATATATATACACACACATTCTTGAAAAATGAGAAAAAAATAAAACGAGAAGAAACTCGCAATCCCCCAGTACATTGCACATATACCCGCTGTATAATATAGTTGCGACATGAATTCTGAATGATTCATATAAGAGAGGAACCGACGGATCAGCCACGTGATTAAGGCCCGACCCGACCAATCGGCCGCGATTTTGTTTCGTTATCATCATCGATGTACATAAACGCGCTTGCGTTTTCCTCATTCGCGTATATATAGTTAACAAGTTCTGTTATATGGCTCAATGTATGTACATCGCCGAAGGTCTCGAGCGAACAAACTCGTTATCGAGCGCGACGAAGAAAATCGCTTCCACTGAAACATACGCACGCACTCGTTCGGGATGCACATGTAATCGTCTCTTCTGCGTAAGAACGAGCTTTGCAGAATAATAAAAAAAAAAAAAAAAAAGGGAAAGACCGGGTTTTCCGAAAAAACTTATTCAACGATCTGCTGTGCGATCTGGACAATCGCGCATTACATTGATTAATTTTAATGCTTCGATGTATTGTGATATCGTTACTATGATTTAATTTTTATTTGATTTTTAATAGTATTGGTTGAACAATTTTCGCACATAAACGTTTTCATAAAACTGTAATTATTTTTTGGTACATTCTCTTGAAGGGTTTTACGTATCGGTAAAAAATTTGAACGCCTTTCCGACACAATAATTGAAAAATATTCCAAAAAAAAAGAATACTTTACAGAGTTACGTAACGTAGTATAAAAAAGTGATGCTTTAAAAATAAGCTAATATTTATACGGCGTTATAAATGATAATTCATCTGAAATATATATTAAATTTCTTATATATAAAAAAAAAAAAAAAAAAAAATTTGAATAGCTGAAGAAACAAAACTTGGTGTAGGATGAGTCGCAAAATGTCGTGAAAGTTCTTAGAAGCGCTTTGACTCCGACATAAAAATTCTATCGTCGTCTATACACATAAAACGATAAAAGAACAAACACAATATTTCCACGTGTGTTTATATATGTATTTGTATATATGAAAGTTGATTTGTTTTATACGGTGTCGCACATGCGCCTCTCTTGAGTATAACTTTGTTTTTTCATAAATGTAAATTAGGTTATTCTTAAATCTATGTTTACTCATATATAATAATACAGTCAGGTTTGCCAGTCGAAAAAATAAATGCAAAGTCATCGTTATAACCGACGTTTATTTAATATTAGTTTAGGAAATTGTTAGCATTGAGAATTATACATATGATAAAAATTTTTTTTATGATTTCTTTTCCTTGCTTTTTTCACACGTCCACCGTTCCAAGTTAGTGCGACTCCTTGTTGATTATTGAATCGTTTCAATATAATACGTGATTTATTATAATTTGATATAAGATAGTTATGAGTATATATGTACATAGAATTAACGATTAATATAGTTAATTACTGTGATTTGACGATTTCGAAAAATTATTTATTTAAACTTTTGATTATTAGTTGCGATAGAGAATGCTGTTACGTTTTGCTGTTTTAAAAATTACTATACGAGAATTATTATAAGAATTTATGATTAATAATTCTCTGTATGACAAACAGTAATAAAAGTGTTTGGTCGATTGTTTTTCAACGTATCTCGTAATAAAATTTTATTTATGATCAAACATCTTGATAAATTTCATTAATTTTTGCAAATCTAAAATTGTACGAAATTGTGTCATTTAGATTTTATAAAAATTTTTACAATATTTACGTTGTCGATAATTGTATAATTTTACATTTTTCTTAAAGATAATAACAAAAAATGAAAGTATTTTAAAAATTAACAATTCCTTTTTTTCAGCATTAACAACATTAGAAAATTATTTTTAGAACAAGGTTAATTACTGAAAAATGAAGAAAAAATAATTGAACGAC
Source organism: Chalcis sispes (assembly GCA_949987625.1). Lineage (NCBI taxonomy): Eukaryota > Metazoa > Arthropoda > Insecta > Hymenoptera > Chalcididae > Chalcis > Chalcis sispes. Next base: position 80,428,474 of record OX465094.1, read on the forward strand.
TAGACAATAATAATTTAAACATATGTATATATATATATACATATATATATATTTATTTAAATATAAAACAAATATGCCCAAACATTTTTTGCATATTTGAAAAATTTGCCAATCGTATTACGTTTTAATCTATTTACATTATGATAATTTTTCACGGATTTCTGTCGGACATTTTTTATACACATAGCAACACAGTTGTGTGTATTTGCAATTTTTGAGAATGATTTTACTTTCCATTTGCGTAAAAAGGGAGATTTGCAGAATTGTCGATTATTATTAAGATTTAATATATAATTTATAATATAATTTATAATACCTGCCTATCATGAGTAATTTTTATTAGTAATATGATCTTAAACGGTATGATGAAATAGTCGAAATTTTTTTGAAAATAATATTAAAATCTTTTAACTATATTGCAAAAGACTAAGAAAAAAGGATTGCACTAGTTCTTTTTAAAAAATAAAATTTTAACAATTTTCTTTGTATAAAAATGACATATTTACAGAATAATTGCATTAAATTTTAATACTTTAACTTTTAAGAACTATATCTATAAGAGGAAAAATATATAACATTAATACTGATATATTACGTATGCATATATGCTATTATAATTATAGTTGTGGGAAAGGCATTTTTTATTCCAGTGTACTTATTGAAAATGGTATATTTTAGAAAATTAAAATTCCAGTAGTTTTAATACTAATCTGAACAAATAAATTATGACATGTAATTATCAAATTTTGTAATTTACATTTTTTCTTAAATTGTAAAAAAAATAGTTGTCTCTTACAAATTTACGCTGAATTTTTATTTGCAATTTCACAAAAAAAAAAAAAAAAAAGTAACAACTCGGATAACAGGAAACATAGTATACATAGTGCAAGATTATACAATAAGATTCCAAATGTGAATATGAAATTTTTGAATAATTTAAAATAATATGTATATATATGTATATTGGTATATAGAATTATCAAAATTAAATTCAATATAGTAATCACTTCTTTCTTATTTTTTTTTTTTTTTTTTATTTAACTTACTTTGCAATCAGTTCGTTTAAAAATAATTTATTGTCATAGAACATATTATGGATAAGGTAAAATATAAATTCTTTATTTTAACGATGAGCCATATTTATTTTTGTTTATTTGTATTTTCTTTTAGTTTTACTCGTACAATAGAGTATATAATTAAAAAAAAAAAAAAAAAAAAAAAATAATAAAAAATAAAAAACATTTAACAATTGTTAAGACAAAGAAATATTTTTCATTATAATTATTTGAGTTACCAATTATAATATTATAAATATTTATTTAAACTTAATTGTCCTTGATCAAAAACATATTTAATCGTTTTATGTGTTACTAAATCATGTTTCGCAAATATGTTAAAAATACTTGTGCATCGATCTATATTGTATTCGTACAAGAGTAATTATAAAGTGATACAAAAATGCGTATTTGATTATATTAATTAAATAAGCGAATTTTCTCTTATCAATGTAATTCGGTATATAATGAAAAAGTTTTATAAAAATTGTACAAAAAAAAAAAAAAAAAAAAAAAAAAAAAAAAAAAAAATAATCGAATTCTACGAAACGATAAGTCAAATTAAATATTTATTTTTACAATTGATTTTTTCGTTAAATTTAGTTAATTTACTCGACAAATTTATAAAAAATTAAATTTTTATTAATTCTTTGTTCAGGTTTCCGTAAATGAAAGATTTATATTTTTTCCTCATACGGAGTGGTATTATTTTATGTTAATTATTTATTTGCCTTGTGCATACGCTCTTCGTTTATTTAACAAAGTAATTTATTCATTAAACAAATCGTAATATTGAAAGCTGAGGAAAAAAAAATTTTAAATAAAAATACAGAATATATTGAAAAAAAATATTTTAAAACGGCTAAATGAAAACATATAAGTATAAATTTATACACATAGCAAGAAAAAAATGTTTAAAGATAAGAATACAAATTACAAAGTTAATTTAAGTAAAGCGAATGGTTTTAAATAATGTCATCGTTCTTAACACCGTTTAGAAGTATATCACTCAAAGTTATTTTCTTTAAAATTTCAAGCCTTGAATATTTTAAAATTAATTCCATTCAACTTCAACTTTGCTTTGTGCATAAATTAGAAACGATTTCTAGCTTTTACAAGCTTATTGCTTTTAAAGAACAAAATTTTAAAATCAAAATTATATTTTGTGGATTATCGATTAAGACCATGCACAAGAGGATGTAATATTGGAGCGTTAAATAAAATCCATATTCCATCAGTCAATCGATAATTTATTAAAAGATTAAGATTATTTTTTATTTGTATTATTTTATGAATAAATTATAATTTTAATAATTGCTTTATAACAACATTATTGAACGTTCATAATTTACCTAAATCTTAACATAATGTCAATAAATTCGTGAAAACGTTGAAATCTATTACCTTAATCGAATGCAAGATTTAAGCGGATATATGTAAATGTACTTTCTTACGCTACATATTAGTAGATTTCGTAAATTGAAAAGAGTTAGCAACGAAAGATTTTTCACGGATAAAACTTGAATAAAAAATAAAACGTTTTAAAAAGTTTCTAAGTTTTTAATAATAATTTAAATCTTTGAAATCGTCGTTAAAAGCATAACGAAAAAGAAAAAAAAGTTTTTCGAAAAATGTCCGTTATATTTCAAAGTCATATGCGGTTTGAAGTTCGTTTCGTCGAACGTTGACGAAGTAATTTCCTCAAATATCGAAAATACGTTAATTTAACGACTAACTGCGGTTATACATGACGCACCGCAAGTGTCAAAATGAAGAAAGCTCGCACACGTTGCACTTCCTAAGTATATATCGATGTGCATCGTTATGAGCGTAAAATTGCCATTTGCGCATTTACCTTGAATCTTTAAAAAATTTAATTTATTTCAAAAACTGTGCGATGTAATGCAATGATTTAAAGCATTATTTTTCATTTTATACAAGAGGGATTTTTTAATTAATTGTATATATCAATATTCCAAGATAAAAATGAAATATTTTATCTTCAAAAGGATTGAAAGTTATTGTTTGTTCGTGCCAGAATTGCACTTGAAATTTGTCACGAAGCCAGTTTGCCGCTTTTTAAAGCTTAGCTCGTGTGACGTAAATTTTGAATTCGAAAGAAAAAATGTTGATACTCAGCATAACTTGAAATAAAGGTACATTATAAATGTATTCGATTCGATGCGTCAATTAGGTTAAGTAAAAATAAAAAATGTATTTATTAATTTTAATTTCGTATCAACGACAGTCATCCAAAGTATAGAAAAACTCAAGCCCTTTCTTATTAATTCATCTCGCCAAGGCACCTTAAAATCGGTTATCGTTTTTACCGATGCTTAACAATTAAAAAAAAAAAATATATATATATATATATATAAATGAAGTAGCCGCTCTCTCAGCGCACATTATACGTGCGTCAATATTTGCGATCTGGTCGTTTCCCGCGAAACAAACGCGTGCGTGTGTCATTGTCGCTGTCAGAAAGAGAGAGGGAAAGAGAGAGAGAGAGAGAGAGAGAGAGAGAGAGAAAACGCTGGCACGCGAACGAGAGAGAAAGAAGATCGAGTGGTAGCGGCTCGATCCGATTGGTCGAGTGACCGATGCGGGAAATCCCCGAGAGCTCGTGCACTCACATTACTATACGCTTATACGTATACGCGACGCGGTTAATGTGTGTTACAGCACTGGCTTTACCAGGGATTCACCTACCTCCGTCTCTTTCTCTCTCACTTTCGGTAAAGCCCCGTCTTCACCTATACGTTGCGTACATATGAGAGAGAGAGAGCGGGGAAGCGCCGCCGCTCTGTAGATCTTACCTCTAACTTGGGTGTTGAGATCCCACCGATAACGGTGGGACGATACCCTGAGTGGACACTTGACATGTGCTTTATCACCTGGGTAAGTATGTTGGGCGGATTTTTTAACGAGAATACTTATTGCATTGATTTGGTATGAATGAACGATACGGATTTATTTCGAAGATTGATCTTCAAATTCCGATACTTTTTTTTTTTTTTTTTGTACAGAAACTTATCGATCGATTTGTTGTTTGCTTTGTTGATTTACGCGCGTTCTTTATCTTTAATGAACTTTATTTTTCTTTTTAATAATAGTTGAGTATAAACTGCAATTGAATATTAAAATTATATTTTAGACGTCAAGGCAATAATAATTTTTATGCTTAGACGTCATGCATCGATAATTTATAATTTGCTGTAATTACATCGAAGAATTTAAGTAATTCAAAAATTTTTCAATAAAATTACTCGATGATACAATGGAATGAGAATTTAATAAAAATGTCTCTTTTCTTCTTTAATTGAAATCCAATAATCTGAAAAAATAGTCAATAACTGCTATAAAGTCATTTAAAATGATCGTTCAATTTCAATTCATGTAACGATGAAAATTACAAAAAAAGATTCTTTCATTTAAACGTTTTTATGAAAATATCTCTTGCAAGCATTGACAATTTGAACTATGCGTAATAATTTAAAATATTTTCTCACATTTAATCGAAAAACACACGAGAATTACCATATCGACATGCGCGGATAGAATTCGCGCTGACATTTAAAAAAAAAAACAAAAAAAAAATAAATCATTTAAAATCCCTCCCTTTCTCCATCTCTCCAAACAATTAACATCGAATCAGATTGATCGATTTTTGGCACAAATTTTTTATTCATTCTCTGGCACTAGCAAAAACAAAAAAACAAAAAAAATAAAACGAAAAAAAGAAAAAAAGTAAATAACGAGTCACGTCGTCGTCAAAGCGAGCAGCGAATCGGTGACGGTTGGAGGTTGTTTGCCGCGTTTCGAACGCTAAACCGCGTCGTAATAGAGTCAAAGAAGTAGGGAGAAAAAGGAAAAAGGAGAGGGAGAGAGGCATACGTGTACGCGTGGAGCGCGATCGCGAGCAACGGAGAGTAAGAAGTTACGTGCCGCGGCGAGCGCCACGAAATAATTTTTGAACGACGCGGGGACTCGGCAGAGGCTATATTAAACCAAGAATAAGAGAAAAACACGAACTCGCTCTTTTTTTTTTTTTATTCTTCGTCGTTTATCGGTTTTCTTGTGATCGCAAATCTATGTGTGTATGTGTGCGTGTATTTGTCAACGCTACCCCTTTCGAACGCAACCCTGCATTTATTTAACGTTGATCGCAAACTTCATTTTTCGCGTTGCAATCTTAGTGCGCCTTCATCTTGTACGAGTGTTTCGTTTAAAGCTAATGCTTATATAAGAGAAAAAAAAAAAACTGAAATTCAGCAATAAACTAAAACAAAGCATAATTTCGATAGTTTCCCGTTGTTTTCACACCCAGGAGATGAATTGGATCTTGGTGGTGAGTTGATCAAGGACGCGACGTGACGTCGAGTGGTAAGTCAGTGCGCGGAAGAGCTTCGGACACTTAAGTAGTAAAAGCAGCGTCGAGTAAGACGGTAAACCCGCAATCGAACGTTACTTTCGAACGTGTTGCATCGGTACTAAAGTACCAGATAAGGTAGTAAACGTGAAAAACAACGGACACTTGACATCATGAATCCCTTTGCAGATTACGAGAAGACAGACATCTCAAACGTGAGTACAAATGAGCTTTGCAACTTTTGATTGTTGAAGTCCGTTCTCTTATGAGCGATGAGTATAAAACAAAAAAAATTAGAAAAATAAGTAGTAGCCCTTTTTACATTCGAAATAAAATCATTATGAGTATGATCTCTAGTCGTGCATGCATGTCCGTGTATGCGTGCATATGCGTGTATAAGTGCATACGACGTATTTATACAAACATATGTGCATAAATTGTAAGTAGGCCGCGGCTAATATTCATAAAAATTTTTTTTTTTTTTTTTTTTTTTTTTTGTTTTTTTTTTTTTTTATCGACGGAGAAAGAGAGAGAAACAAAACGTTTGTAGAGATAATACAGCAGAGTATACGTACGCTAACACATATTTTGTTGTATTTATAGTAAGATTATACAAGGAAAAAAGTTTTGGTTATTTATATTTAAACGATGAAATTGTTTCTATATCAATGCAAACCTTGTATAATATTTTAACACATTAATGACAAAATAAGTTGTTTTAAGCTTTATGGATTACTTTTATTTAATTTAAAAAAAAAAAAAAAAAAAATTGAGACAAAATATATTTTTCTCAAATTATAAAAGTACTTACAAATTATTTTTATTTTCTAAATGTAATAGGTGGTATTGAACCAAGACTACTTCAGAACGTTCGAAGAAAATGAGGACCACTTGTTGCTGGATATGGATTCGCTCGTACAAAGGAAGGATGAGGACTTACTCATGTCTCGAATCTACGATTCGTCCATGAAAAAATGCTCGCTGGGTGAGTAAGTTCGGATGAAAACGATCGAAAATTAGAAAAAAAAAGATAAAGAAACTTTCAGCTTGTCAAAAAAAAAAAAAAAAGAAAAAGAAAAAGAAAAAGAAAAAGAAAAAGAAAAAGAAAAAAAAATGTGCACTTCGTGTAAAATTTGCCTCGCCGCGAATTAATATTTGATGTTACGATGCGTGTACATGGTAGATAATAGATCAGTGCTGCAGGCGAGAAAATTATTTTTTAATAATTGCACGCGCTGTATAGCACACCAAGAGAGAACGATCGAGGAAACAATCTTCGGTATCCTGATGATAATGACGATGTGTATTGTTACAAAAGCGCATGCTTCGAGGCAATTACGAGTAAATTCTTTGTTTTTTGATCGTGATGAAACTAGATTTTTTTCTATTTACGTCGTGTATGTCTCGATTTATATGACAATAATCGATAAATAAACTTTATTCTTTCATTTTAAACTCAAATATATTTGAAAATTTTAGATAATAAAAGTTAATATTTTTTTTTTTTTATTTTTCCTTGAAAGCGTTAAATTTATGAAAATTACCATTAATGAATAATTAAAGCTGCGTCGTTTTTACGTTTTATGCAATTGGAATATTTAGTAAAAATATTGTTCGTTTACGCTTTACGAATATATCATTTTTTAGGTTATTACATTTAATCGAAATGCGCTTGAAAAAATTTATTAGAATGTGCCACTTAAATGTATTGTTTCTACAATTTATTTATTATTTTTATCAAAAGACAAAAATTAAGTCGAAGAAACAACAACTTATTAGCATCTGGTACATGAAACAAATGTGTAAGATCGCTATAACTTTGCATACTTGGATACTTGTGACACGCATCTGTGAATACTTGTTTGCTTCTGAAGTGTCTTAAACATGTAGCAGATGTTTTCCTACTTTTCTTTCTTAATTCAAGTGCTTTTGTTGAAATTACAGTTATTAAAATTTACAATATGCAGGAAAATAATAAATGAATTTTTTTAATTTAATTAATTTAACAAAAAAATTTTATTTGCAAATTAAAATTTGTGTCAAACGGTTGACCTAAAATTTTTTTCATTCTTTAAAAAAATTAAATTGTTAGATCAATATACATTAAAAAATTTTTTTTTCTTCTTCAAATGACAATATTATTATAAAAATTATTATAAATTTAAAAACTGCTAATAATTTTACAAAAATGATCGCTAATTACATAATATGGTTGAATACAACAGTTATATGAATATATTTTATAAAATAATTAACCATCATATTTACGAACGACGAAAGATATTAAGTAACGTTTAAATTATTTCGATTATATCGAAATCCAAATGTAGAATGTATAACAGATGTCATAAACTAAATCAGTAGTAGTAGACAATTATTTGTCTGGCTAAAGCTTACTGCACTACTACTTATTCACAAAGTAAAGATAACTACTTACTTGTTTTCAGCAATTAATTTTGTCATACGATTAATAAATTTACTTTGTAAAAGCAATATAAACATTATCAATTTTATTATTTTTACCGTTTAAAAGAAAAAAAAAAAAAAAAAAAGAATTAATTGATAAAGAAAGCTGCATATTAAATTTTAATCATATATTAACATTTTAATTTCTTTTTTTAAATATGTTTGCCAGTTGAAATATTAATTTTATTCAATATTTATGCAGTTAAAATTTTAATTAAACGATTTAACGGCTAAATATTTAAAACTTTTGAAAATGATAATCGAACAAAGTCGTTTAAAGAAACGATACAAATCTTCAATCAAATCCACGATTCTTTTTCCAAATAATTTCAAATTTTATCCATCGAAACAGCACTTTAAGATTTTTTAGTTTATCAAAAAAAAAAAAAAGTAAAGAAAAATAAAGGAAAAAAATGAATTTACAAAATTTTCTCTATTCATTCCAACAGGCGAGGATTCGGAAGAGATAGACGGTACCGGCTGGTCGACGAAACCAATCGAGGATTGGTGCCAAGAGGAAACGATAAACTGGCTAATGATGGCGTCCTCGTGTCTCGGCCAGTCGTACGGCTCGATCCAGCAAGGGCTCGCGCTACCCGGCAAGGAACTCGCAGCCCTTAGCCGGCACGACTTCGTCGCCCGTGATCCCGTTTACGGCGAGCGTCTCTACAACCTGTTGCACACCCAGGCTGTCTCGAGTCAGTGTAAGAGCGCGAGCCTCGACTACTTTGCGCCTCGGCATCATCATCACCACCATCACAACCATCACGGCCACAATCATCACAATCATCACCACAACCATCATCATCATCATCATCACAATCAGGAGGGCCAAGACTACGGGGCGGCCGAGCGCTCCGTCGAAACTTTTCAAAACCTCTGCCACGAAGACGAGCCACAGGCTATTGGCTCGACTAATGTTTCCGGTGAGTGCGAGCGAGAATCTTATCAGATTTACGATCGGGTTGATCGATATTTTGATTAATCTATACGAATCTCTTTCAAGTAATCTCTATAACTCGGAGAGTTATTAAGTTCTTTTCAATATTGAACTAGTTGGAGTGCTTACAAAGCACGAACTATTTTTCAAAATGCTAAGATAAAAGATAAAATTCTCATTTTAATGAGAAAAATTTATAAAATTATTTTATGCGTTAATCAAAAGAAAAAAAAAAAAAAAAAAAAAAAAATTCCTTCGTTAAAACTTTTCAAGGAGTTAAATTTCAAATAAGCTAAATCTAAAATATAAGTATTCATTTATTTTAAATTTTAATGGATTGTTATAATATTAAGTTGTAGACTATTTTTCTTTTGCAATGACTTATGAAATTTAACGATATGATAATTGCGTGGTAATCAAACTGTAACGATGTCACAATGACAAATTGCGTGAAACTTTAGCAGTAATATTAATCTCATTTTATACAAATATAATAATAAAAAGTAAAACGAAAAAAGAAAAAAAAAAAAAAAAAAAAAAAAATTACATAATTATCCTATTAATTGTCATAAATTACGAACGATATTAGAAAAACTACTCATTCAGTAGATATAGCGTTTTATATTATTTTACTTTGTATAAGACGTAATTACTGATACTGGATTTATCTGGATATATTTGGTTAACGTTTACGTTTAATATTAACTCGGTGTGTACACTCAATCGAATAGATTTTTTTTGTAATAAATTAAACTACGTATTTAATTACAAAAAAAAAAAAAAAAAAAAAAAACCTTTTTTTATTTTCTAATTATTGGCATTTTATCATTTTGTCATGTGATTCTGCGTATAGAGATAGTTACGTAACGTTGACAAGACGTCGCTAAAACTAATTGAAAATTTTAAAATCAATCAATTATAAATAAATAAATTTGAAAAACTGAATAAATAATTTTTTTTTTTTTAAATCGATTAAAGATTATTTATTTTATTTTGATTTATTAAATAGAAATGTTAGTCGTATTTTTTTTTCTTTTTTTTTTTTTTCGATCAATTTTTATATTTATATTGATCATTTCAAAACTTTTCAATAGAATAAAATTTCAATCTATCACATAATTACACAATAATTGCACTATCATATTTCGTACTACGATAATGCGAACCAAAAATAATCAATGGCAAAATTTATCAACGAATGACAATACACCGAGTACGAAACTAAAAAAAAAAAAAACGTCTTTCAATGAATAAAATTAAAAATTGTATTCGTAAATGTAAAAGCGTTTGCATGTGTGAATTATAATTTTCAAATATATAAATACAGTCAAGAAATTTAGGAGTTCGTTTATATACATATATATGTATAGTTGAAAACGATAAAAATAATTTGTTCGCAGATGCGGAATCGGATAACAGTATAGAGATATCGACGAAGCGTCCACCTGGCAGACCGAGGCTACTAAAGGCCAAGAAAAATCGTAAGTTTCACAAGAATAATGAGAAACAATTTTTGTTTTAATGTCATTGAACGATGGTCCTGTGCAGACATGGAATTTTGGCAAATTCATGAAAATATTTTTGTTCGACAATACAACATTTACACTTAATACGGGAAAAAAAAAAAAAAAGAAAAAAATAGAAAAGAGGCTCTATATCAAGGATGGATCATGATAAATAATTTTTTATTCTTAATTCTTAATTTAACATATCGATTTAAATACATTGAATAAATGATAATCTGTTGGGGCAAATAAACCCGTTGCGCACGGATAAAACTATAAGTTTTTGTGAATTTGCTCAAAATATAGTATATGTACGTTTGGATGCGGTTGTGCGTATCTGTACGGATACGGAAGTGACAGGTTCTTCTTTAATTCGTTTTCTGTTTTAGATTCATTATTTATAAAATTTTTTATTTATTTTTTAAAAGATGTGTTAATTTTGTAAATAACTTTGTTATAATTAATTTGCTATTTAATATTGAGCGAATTGTTTTAAAATGCAAAACTTATCAAATATGTATGATATTTTGAATAAATGTAGAATGTGTTTAATTTTATTAATATCTTACACAGAAGCACCAAGATGATAACATTTAAGTTTGATAACAAAAAATAATAATAATAATAATAGTAATAATAATAAGAATAATATTAATAATCAAAGTTTCATAATAAAAATTTATATCATAATGATTTTGTTTTCTATAAATTTAATAAAATTATAAAATATAATCAATAAATCACGAAAAAATATGAATATCTTATTATCAATTACGAATTCTATTATAATTATGAAAGTTTCACAACTTGCTGATAAAAATGAACCACAAAACAACTTAGTCACTATCTATGACTGAACGTACACGTCGTAAAATTGAAGAATATTTGGGGAAAAAAAATTTGATCCTCTTTTTTATAGCCACGAATCAGGGAAAACTTTGGGAATTTATAAGGGATCTACTGCGTAACAGAAAGACCTGCCCGAGCCTAATATGTTGGGAAGACTATTCGCAAGCAAAATTTCGGTTTGTTCGCAGTGACGAAGTAGCGAAACTCTGGGGTTCGCGTAAAGGCAACACAAAAATGACGTACGAAAAGCTGAGTCGTGCCATGAGGTAAGAAAAATAAACGCGAGCTAAAAGACTTCGCCGAGCGTTCTTTATAATTTTTGAGAAAAATTTCCGCGCGATGACAAATTTTTCTTCCCTGACTACTTTCTTTCTTTTTAGCTTTGCGAATTCATCGATATTCTTCTTTTTATTCTTATTCTTCTTCTTCTTCTTCTTCTTCTTCTTTAGCGAACATACATTTTTATTGCCGCATTAATATTTATATCAAATAAATTAAAATAAAGCATTTAATATAATTAAATTTCAAGCGTACGTTAAAAATAATGAGAATTACTTTGATCGATTAAAGAACTTTTAAAGCTTTAATAGAATAAACGATTTTTCATTTCATACGTATGTTGAGAATCAAATTTTTTTTAAATAAATTTTAAAATTGTAAAAACTTAATCGTGCAAAAAATTTTGATTTTTTCTTTTTTCATCTCTGTAAATATTTTTTTTTTAAGAATTTGAATTATTTCACGTTTAATAATGTAAGCAAAAAATACTTATATTATATAAGCTTGAATAAAAAGTACTAATTCACAAATGATAATTTACTTACCGATGATAACAACGAACATAATGATTTTACAAAGCCACGTATATAATAATGTTATGTATATAAATGTTCCACAAATTTGTATTATAAAAATACATGTGACATTATAATATTTTGACTTTGTTCCAAGCAACTTTACAGAATTGTTTTAAGAATTGAGTTTAATAGTATAGAATTATGAATTATAATTACTTTACTGCTATGCAAACATTTTTTTCCTTTAAAATTAAATATTTACAATTTTCTAACTACGATATAACGGAGAAAAAAAATTTCAAATGATTGATTAAATTGTATAATACATGTAATCAAGCCTATATTTTTTTCTTCTTATAAAAAATTCCTTACAGAAGATAAATTTTATTGTTTCAGGTACTATTATAAAAGAAAAATCTTCCTTCCAGTCCTTGGACGCAGACTAGTGTACCAATTTGGACCAAACGCGACTGGCTGGCAAACCGACAATCCTAATTTCCGATTTTGAACATTGTAATATCGCGATTCGTGTGCCAAATAAATTTTCTTGCGCCAGAATCAATTTTGATGATGAATTGAGAAAATTTTAACTCGACGCAGCAACGATTCAACTACACCCGGCTTTCGGATTAAAAGAGAAGCTCACGAGTGTGTATATATATATATATATATATATATGTGTGTGTATGTATATATGTAAATTCTCAAGAAGACTGATTCTTTGTGTCGAACACGTTTACTTCTTTATCTCTCGTTTTCACTATACGAGCCGCGCTTCCGATGATTTAGCCGAGGAGCGAAAGAGAGGCGATTTGAATCGAGAAAAAAAAAGAAATTCGGAATGCCGTCGTCATCTTCATATTATTATATTATTTTAATGTTATTATTTTTATTCTTATTGGCCATGAACATAAGAATAAAAATATATAGGTATATACCTATAGTAAAAATAAAAATAAAAGCGGACCAGTGTAATTGTTAGAAGTTTATAATCTTTTTAATATATTCTATATATGTATGTAATAATATACATAATTATGTATAAATACTAAGATCATTTAACAAAGCAATTGAAGTTCATTAATTATGTAAACCTTAAATTCTAATTTCTATTCAGCGAAATCACTAAGCAAATTTATCATTATTTTAAAAGCAAGTCATGTACAATAACAATGTATAACAGTTTATTCACACGTTTTTATAACTGGATCGGTCGAACATACGTGTAAGGAATTCTTCATAATTACAGGTAATATTTTAAATTCGTAAATACCTCACATCGTATGAGTAATTCGGTTTCTGAAATTCTGCAGCATTGAGTAAAAGTTTATAGCCCGAGTCACATTATATCCTACTTATAAAGTATCATAATCTAAGTATTATACGGATTAATTCTAAAAAATTATGGCATTATACTAACCTTTTTTATCATTAATGAATGCTTTTATTTCATTCTTTCTAAATTACTATATCACAGAATTATACAAGATTTAAACTTTGAAACGCCGCGAAACTTCTTTTTTAAATTTCGGAATATTTATCGTAAAATGTGTATAATATGCTTATGGACAAAGATAGGCTATTATTGTTATTAAAAAAGTCGTTGATTCAACAGTTTCGTAAAAGCAATCAAAAAGCTGAAGTTCGATCGAAAATATTATTTTTTTGAAAGCCCTTTAAATGTTGTTATCATCATTATTATTATTTCTTACGTGATTAATTGAACTATTTGAATAGTAACAACAAGAATATTTTTTTATCGTCGAAGAAAATTTCTAGTTGATATTATATATTATTATTATTACAATTGCAAAATGCGAAAAATATCAACCATAAGAATTCAAGTATATTATCGATTGGCATAATTGCATTACTTACTATCTTTTGCATTTGTTTTAACAATGTTTAACAACCTTCATTGTATAGATTCTTAAATTGATTATTACATGCTACATCTTAAAGTTTTATAAAGGTACTGCAAATACGTCTTTTTTCTTTTTTTCAATTCAATGGCAAAATTAGTTAGCGCTCTAAAGGCACAACATTTGGAAGATTGGAACTATTATTATATGCAATGCTTTTTTAAACGAACACTTTATGTAGTGCATTTTTGATATCTCGAAAATGAGATATTTATAATTTGAAATACATTGTGTGTGTGTGTGTATATATATATATATATATATATTTTTTTTAATAATTATTTGTATTCTGTTTCTGTTAAGCTTATTGAATGTTTTATATTGTAAGTAAATTCCAAGAATTCATAAGATTATAAATGTTTCTATTTTACTGTATTCATGCATTACCTTTTTATCTTTTATCTTTAAAGTTTATATAGTGATTTAATTTAAAGATTGTACTGTGCAGCAAAAATGATAAGCCAAAATTTTGTATGCAAAAATGATATCTTGGCTTTGCAAAAGATAAAGATCGCAAAAATACAATGTTTTGGAATATTTTTTTCCAAAAAATAGTTAATTTTACAAATGTGATACAAAAAAAAAGCGTATCGTGCATCATAAATTGACTTACATAAAAATTAATAAACCTATTTATAAAATGCAGAAGAGCATAAAATGCTCAAGTGCAATTTTATTTTTAATCTAAATAATAGACTTGACTAAAATCTTTTATTTGGATGGTCACAATTAATCCTCGTACGTCCTTTGTATGTCTTCGACATATTAATTTTCCGGTTAATATTTCACCTACAAATAAAATAAAATATACAATCAATAACCATGTTTTTGATAAAGCAATTAAGTTTCACGTACCTTCCGTTATACTAATTGGTTCACTTAAGGAAAATACAGTTTGTTTCCAATGAGTTGGAGGCCCATGAGGTCCTGTAGTAAAATCTACAGGATTTTCCAAATCAAAAAAGACATCGAAATAACCAATAATTGCTGTCAATGAACCGCTTCTTTTAACAGTAAGGTTAAATGGTGATGAAAAGTTAACGCAATCGGTTGTTACTGTATAAAGATCAAAGGATTGAATTTCAGCAACATTTGTCACTATATCTTGAGAATTACAAAATTCTATACTTGGTTCTCGAACAACTTCGGCTTTCATACAACTCATTTTAAAACCATATACGTTCGACCAATAATCTACCAAGTCAATATATCGTTCTGGAAAATAAAGTAAAATATTTCATGAATATTTAAAAAATTATTATGTTAAATATTACGTTTTTGTAAATTATTATGTAAACTATAATAAATTACTTGTATCTCCACTTCCTACAAGACTTATTGTACATCTATTAGGTAAAAGTTTGCCACCTGGTGCAAGATAATGGTCCCGTGCATATATTACTGAGTCAAGCATTCCTTCAAATAACAAAAAATATCCCATCCATTCAGACACAATTGCATCGACTTTATCAATATCTAAATCAATATCTTCAAGTCTTCCTTTCTTTAATGTTATAATATTTGTCAAATTATTTTCTCTAGAAAAATTTGAAATTAGAAATTAGAATTATTTTCAACTTTTATTTATATTTCTTTATAACCAACCTAACTATATCCATAGCGTGGTAAATAATATCTGATTGATCAACACTTATAACTTTTTTACAACCAGATTTTGCAGCAAACATTGAAAGAATTCCAGTACCACAGCCAACATCTAACATCACACAATTATTGAATATATGTGAATTTGTTAAAAGAGCATCGCGGTAACTTTCTGTTCGTACTTTATCCTATTAAGCAAAAATATTTTTCAATAATAAGATTTAAATATAAAATTAAAATTTAGAAAAATTGAGATCTACGCCAATTACTGTTAACATTTCATGATGAATAGCAAAGTGACTATAAGTATTAAAGTATCCTTGATCAGAGTTAGAACCAATGTCTTTGACACATCTTTCCATTGAATTAGGTATCTCAGTTTCGTCAAATACTAATTTTTGAGCCTTTTCTGTCATTTCCTCAATTTGCTAAAATAATAATTTATAATAAGTTAATTTTTATAATTTATTTTTGTATTTTATTGTTGAAATAAAATACCTGTTTAGCCAGCAAACATGCTAAATCTCGCTGTTCTAACTGAGCTTTTAAAGATTGAATAGTCCTTTGAAGTTCAACAAAGTGCATTTCAGATAATGTAACACCTTCATTTTCAGAATTCATTGGATATTCGTTAGAATTCATTGCAACATCTCCTAATTCATCCAAATCTGTAGTATATCGATAAAGTAAATAAATATTATACAACTATTTTTCAAAGTAAATTATTTTTATTTTGGAATACCTAACATAAGCCAAGGATCATCCTGAATTATTGGTGACAGATATTTATCATTTTCCCATATCTTTGCTTTTAAAGCATTTAATTCTTCAGGTATAATTTTCTCCTTCCTTATAAAATTTATCAATTTTATATACGAATATACATCCAAAGCATGTCTATTTTTAAAAACTGCAAAACTGAAATTGTGTGTTGCTTCAAGATGCTTTAAGGCATCTGTGAAATTGTTGCAAATATTGTTACAGAATATACACTCTATAATCTGTTCTTCATCATTCATCTCTTCCCAATCATCTTCACTTTCAGATTCACTTACTCCATCCATTTGTGCAACATGGTTCTGTTGCAACTCTGGTACATCTTATGAATTTTAAATCAATATGTTTCATTATGTATATGTGTATATATATATATATATATGTGTGTGTATGTGTATATATGTATATATCAGACATAAGAGAAAAATCAATTTATTTACAAAAGAATTGTATAAATATAAGCAATAAGACATGTATTTTTTCTTTTCATTTTATTGATTAAGAAGAAAAACTATTTTATACATGTATGTGTGCATTTAGATTAGAAGTTATTGACAAATATTGCAAGTGGTTTAGTTTAAATTTGCTTACCGCTATCACTCATATTGTAAAAGATGAATGAAAATTAAAAATCTTTAAAAATTAAAAACTGAATCTAAGTATATAAACCGCTTCATTGAGAAGCTTTAGCACGTGTTTATTAGGTGCTTCTATGCGCCTTTGTGTACGCTTTTATTTATACTTTGTTATATGATGCGCGCGCAGTTAAATTTCCACATGATGATGGCGCTATATGATTGAAAGAATTGTTTATATGAAAACAACATGAACAGACTTTGTTTTGCACACGGACCTTTTATCTTCAGAGCGGATAAATTAAAAAAAACTATAAGATTAACAAAAATTATTTATTTTCTTTTTTATTATTTATTTTATTTAACTTATTCAATGAAAAGTATTTAGGATAAATTACAATTGTACATTATATTTTACTTTATTCATAATTAATTTTTTTTTTATCTCTTATCACTTTGTTCGTTTATTATACTAATATTAACGTCATAAAAGTTTTATAATAATTATATTTAATATAAAAAAATACTTTTTTTATTATAATTTATGAAAAATTAATATTTTTATTGACTAAGATTTGAACTGCAATCAGATACATTTATAAATATGCAGTAAATTGACGCGTTTATTCCCTTCCGACTTGCGGAAACAGGCTACTATTGTTACATCATTTGTTTAACATTTAAAAGCATATAAGTTGTATTTCACTTATATTTACTTTTCAGTCTTGAAATTGAATTTTTATTTAAATAACTTCAATAATTAATATATTTTCTATTTCAAAAAGACTTATTTTAATATCAATACTTTTTCACTTTTCTATTTTAGACATTGCACCTTCATCAACTTTATTCTATCTCCTACTTTCTTAAATGGGAGAGAGAAAGATAGAATAATGCGTTATCCATAAGGCATATTTTGTATTTAAAATGACAAGTTACGCCGCGAAAATTCTTTTTATATCTTTGAATAAAGCTAATTATTCAAATTTCAACTTAACAAGAATAAAAGAAACGGTATAAAATAAAGATTAAATAAAAATCTTTAATTGACCAATTAAAATTCTCGAAAAAAAATTACGAATGAATTAACATTTCAGACAATAAAAATTAATTCATATTATTTTAATAGTTTTCTAAATATTATTTAAATAAAAATAATATTTTTTGAAAACATTAATCTTTGTTTTAATATTTTTTTTATATTAATATCGTGCTTTCAAAATCATAATCTTATAATACACACTAATTAATAATTTATAAATATACACACTAATTAATAATTTATAAATATACACAGAAACATACATCTCAAGCATTCATATCATACTTTGTGTATATACAAACACACTGTTTGGTATCTCCAGATAGAATATTTTTTATTCTGTTGTCGAGTCAATTTCCATTTCTGATAATTCAGAGCTATTTTTTATTTTTTCCGAAGTTAAATCTGATCCATTTATCCATCTTCGAATTATCGTCACACATGGTAAACTAAATCTTTTTTCATCGTGCAGATAATTGTATGCTTTAGGTGATTTAAAATATAAAGATAAAGCAAATTGCTTTTCTTCATCATTCCATTTCTGTTGTTTAATGTGATTAATTTGCATTTTAAAGAAATCTTTAATATTTTCATTCAATTTTTCAAAACTCTTTGTAAATTCATTATTATTTTTACATTCATTTAATTTACGTTCTAGGTTATTAATTTTTTTATTTTTTTGAACAACAATTTTTTGAAGATTTCTAATTTTTTCTTTATATTTAATGGTTTTCTTTTCTAATGTTTGAATTTGCCAACTTCTGACTTTTTTATTATATTCATTTTGTAACAGTAATTTTTTATTTAAAACTTCTATTTCTTCTTGCAATTTTTTAAGTGAATTTTCATGAGAGTCATTGTTTGATTCAATATTACTATTATTTATTTCTGTTGTATTATCTTTAATTATCATAATTGTTGAATTTAAGCCAGAAGTTGTAACTTTATCTAATTCAGTCAACATTGATTCTGAATGACTTATTAATTCTGGAAGATCCACATTAATTGAACTAATATTAAAATTGCTATTAACTGGAAGATCGATTGCGTTAACCTCGGTATCTTCATCAACATCTTGTAAGTCATCGAAATTGGTAGGAGAAGATTTGTGAATTGGAAGAGCACTATCCTTTAATTTTCTCATACCCTTTAGGCTTATGTACATTACATCATCTGCTGTGAAATGCTCTGAGCAAATACGTTTCATGTTAATCTGATCATTTGTAAGGTCGTATAATTTTAAGTTTCCTGACCGAAGAATCCATTCAGCACGTCTATTAAAAATAGTATTTTATTAATTGTAATAATGTAAATTAAATAAGTGAATGTTAATCAACAATAAAATTAGAAAAAGGTTTGAAAAAATAGTCATACTTATTATTTTGTTTTTATAAATTAAAAGTACCGGATATAATAATAGATGTAAGAAAAATAAATAAAATTAAAATTTTTTCTACCAATAAATAATGTAACTTTTCAACTACAAATAATATAATTGATTCAATTAAAAAATATAAGTATTGTAACATAAAATTGATAAAAAATCTTGGCAGTCTTGTTTTATTTCAGCCAAGAATTATATACATTAATTATATAAACAAATACTAAATGTAACAATTAATATTTAACCAATAATAATATCAATAAATAAATATATTCGAAACTATTAAAATTGTTCAATATTTCAAACTAATTAATTATAATATTGTTAATAATAAAAATTCTTAATAAAAAATAAAATAATTAATTATATTTAAATTAAAAATACTCAGAATTTATATCTCTACATAAGAATATTAATATTATAGATGAAATAAATATTATAAAAAAATAATAAAAATTTTCAATCATTAGCAAATAATTGAATATCTAATTTGTTTATTGAAAATATGTAACTCTCATTCAATGAAAAATTCAAATTTATTAACAATAAATAAAATTAAAAATTAATGCCATTAATTTAATAAAATAAAATTTAAATTATGATAGCCATTTATTTAAAAACTATAAATCAATATTTTTCTGCATGATAATTTTATTCATACAGTGAAGAAGACTATTTTTCAATGATTAAATGAAGAAAAAAAAAATACAAAAATTACCGGCATTCATCTTTAGGAAATCGATGAAATGTCAATGAAGGATCCTTTGCTTTTGAATTTTTACATCCTTCATAGGAGCATAGACTGCGTCTTGAGGGCATTTTACTCAGTAGAAGTTGATGTATCTGAATCTAAACATGTATACCTAGTTTTTTTAAAGAAATGAAAATACTTTTCTATCAAAATAATCAATTCTTCGGTGCAAAAAATGACATACAATCATATGAAGGTTAACGTATGCAGTAGTGCTCACAGTTTAACGCACACACGCACACACACACACACACAGACGCTTGTTCATCAAACACATGTATCGGTCTGATACCCAAGATATCGGTACTTTAGGTCCCAAGGTCATGGATAGACATAGGTCTAAAATATCTCAATATTTTCGTTAGAAGGAGGTATCACGATTTTGTGGTTGTATTATTTCCTAAATTTGTCACTCATGGAGCTATTATCTACTTTATCAGGTGTAGACTATACCATTGTTACGTCCATACTGTAATATTAGGATATATACTTACCTTTATGGTAAATAGAATGTGTCGCCTCTGGCGGTAGATAAGGAAAAGATCATTTAAGGCAATTTAAAACTACCAAAATCGCATTTAATATATATCTAACTTTGAAGACCGTTTTCAGCCTTTTTTTTGACGACTCTCTTCTTTCTTCGTATAGAGAATAAACATCTCGCATAATGTTTATGATCACTTGAAAGAAAAACGATACAATCAGACAAGCGATGAAATAAGATATTATCTAGATGTAAACAACGCGTTTTTTATATACAATTTTCTCTTTGTATTTTACCGACCACGAAAATAGCGAGGTTGCCGATGTTTCTTTCCTTTTATTTAATTTAATTATTTTTAATTTTTTTTTATCGATCCTAAAGAAAACCTCCCTTTACTATATACCTAGGATATGTATTTTGCAATTAGTCACTTCCAATAGTCGACTAGAGAATTTTCATTCGTGTTGCAAACATATTTACAATTTTTATAATTAAATTAAGGGGGGAAATCACAGTAGCACACAAAAAAATAGGCATATTTTCGGGAATTAATTTTTGCTGAATAAAAGTATCAATCGAAAATCTGTAAAGTAGGTTTTATAGCAATACTAAAAAAGTACAAAATGTAATTTTTTCAATAAAAAATATTTAAAAATGGCGGCTGCGCAGCATATATATATATATATATATATATATATATATATATATATATATTTTGAAAGCATGTCGATGGCCGGAGACGTAGACTCCTTAATTTTTGACCTGGAAGAAAAAACCAAAATTTTTTAGTTTTCATATAACAACAGCTAGCGAGCTACGTAGGATTTTTTTGATGTATTGATTTTTCACAAAATGTTGCATATTTGAAAATAAAGTTAAATTTTTAACAAAAAAAAACGCCATCAAATCTTCGATAAAAAAAACTAAGCCATATAAAATAAAAAATCCTACGTAGCTCCGTGGAAAAAGATATTTCAAAGCTACTGTCAAAATTTCAAGTCGATTGGTAAAGATTTGCTCGAGTTATGTCTTCGGCGAGCTCAAAAAAAGTGGTTTCGAGAAAAACGCGTTTAAAGTTTTAAGTACTGAGATACCATACCTGAGTGGCGTTACCGCAGAATGAAAAATTTGGGCACTCGCACACTTTTGCCGTGTTCCATCATTTGGTATATTATTTTTAAGACCCTAAAGCACCTTTTAGGCGAAAAAAATTTTTTTCGAAAAATTGAAAATTTTACTGTGATTTCCTCCCTTAATATATTTATGAAGCACTTTTATGTTCAATATCAAACAATATATCACTTAGAAATTTTTCCTTATGCAATATTTAACATTCGATTTATCTTTATTATTTATTATTATTATTACTATTATTATTATATTATTATTATTATTAATTATTATCATCAATATTATACTATGTAAAATTTCGATTAAAGAGTCGTATAGATTTTTAATTATTCTAGGATAGTCGATTAAATATTTTTTTTTATGATACAATGCAATATAAACGTAATTTTCTTTTGACAGTTTTGTAATACGAGATTGTTTTAAAATTACAAAGATTATTAATAATAATCAGAATTTTTTAGAAGAATTCATTAAGAATTTTTAGAATAAATTTATATATTTTATATATTAGTCGATTTAATCGCAATAATTATGTAGTTTTTATTTTAAATTTTGTTATCAATGTGATTTACGTTTTTCATATTCAAGTACAATCTATCTATCATTGAAAAATTATGAAAATAATTATAAGGCTTAGTATTGACAAATAAATATATAAATAAATATAAATGTATTCATATTGATTAAATAGATAAGTTAAACGCATAAGTAATCTTAAACATAATTTATTAAAAATATATATTCTTTATATAACAATGTTATCGTTTAAATACGTTCATTAATACCTATAAATTATAAAATATATACTTGACTTTAATAAATAATAAAAATATTATTGGTATAATTAAAATTTTCGAGATACGCGGCGTAATAAGATGCATCACCATGCAGCAAGCTCCCCACCACTGTCAACTGGTCCGCGCCGCCGAAAAAAAGCTCGTCAAACATATATAACCGCCGCACAATTCAATAGCCCCGTTCAGATCAGATCAAATCTCCAGTTTAAGTTCACGTCACTCGATTTTTCAATTTTTCTTTGTTCAATTTTTCTGTAAATCCGTGCACCAAAATTCGCCACCGCTACTGTAACCAGCGAGTTCAACATCAAGCCCGGCATATCCTTGTATAGCACCATCTGAAAATCACCAATAAAAAGTGAGTTAAATTATAAATCTCGTTTCTTTATTAACATATAAAGAAAAACATACCTTGTCCGCGATCAATCTTCCTTCCAATTCTAAATTATTAAGGGGAGGTTCTCATCATGCACGACCAAAAAATCGATTTTTTTTTTTTTTGCTTGAAAAGTTGGCAAATGTCTCGTAGAATACGCTCGTGAAACCCGTTTTGCCGAATTCAATTTATTTTTAAAGTTATAGTCAAAAAACCGAAGTCGTCTTTTTACGTACTAAATCGCGTACTAAAACTTTAAACGCGTTTTTCTCGAAACCATGTTTTTTGAGACGGGCGGCAAGATATCTCAAAAACTATTATAGATATCGAGATGAACTTTTATTTTAAAGGTAATTAAATTTGCTGGATCTTGACCTAAAATCATAATTTTACAATGATTATTTTTATTGTTATTGCACTTATTAGAGCAAAAAAAAGTGCAAAAAAATATTTGTTTTTTTGCAAGTCCGCCATTTTGTTAATTTTTAACTTTTCTTCGTGATTTTAGTTCAAGATCCAGCAAATGTCTTCTAATTTATAACAAACTTTGATTTTTTGATTTCAGACAAAAATTGGGTGAGTTACCTTGCCGCCCGTGGAGCTGTCTTTTTTTTTGATGACTATTTTTCAATGCATATAACTAATAAACTATTCGGTATTTTTGTTCAAAAAAATTTGTAAAAGTAGTTAATAACATACTTAATAAGTACCAAAAAACTTGACTACTTTATTTATTTCCTTCCATGAGAAAAAAAATCGCGAAAATCACGTAATTTTTGGGTCGCTAGATGAGAACCTCCCCTTAACAAAATAAAGTGCAGCCAGGCCTGTAACACAGGCCGGACACTTTATTTCTATTTACAATTTTATAATACTAACTTATTTTAACACATATATACTATTTCTTTCCAATTTTAAATTATTAACAATACGGTGCAGTCAGGCCTGTAACACAGGCCGGACACTTGTTTATTATACTAAGTTGTCTAACATTTGTATACTATTTGCTATTTTTTAACGGTAAAGTGCAACCAGGCCTGTAACACAGGCCGGACACTTAATTATCGTTTACAAAAATCATAATATAAAATTATCTAACATACGAGGTCTGGCTATTAAATAACGAGACTGCGCGCTTAGAGGGCGCCGTAGAGGGGTGAGGAAAAAAACGAGTAGTGCGTTGGGTATCTAGATATCTTGTCTATGCACGTACCAAAACACGTTCTCGTCACTATTATTGTATTTGTGCAGTAGCGGTTTGAAACGAACGAGTTTTTTTCTCGTGCCGAAAACCATGTGTGACGAAAAACAGGAGCAACGTATCAATCTCAAATTTCTCGTTAAATTGAAAAAAACTCCGACTGAGTGCTGTAAATTGTTGCAAGAGGCCTATGGGGACAATTCTCTGTCTCGTGCGCGTGCTTTTGAGTGGTGTAAGCGCTTCAGTGAGGGCCGAGTGAGCACTGAAGATGACCAACCAAATTCAAGGCAATGTTGATCGTTTTTTTCGACATTAACGGTATCGTGATGACTGAATGGATTCCAGAGGGTCAGACTGTCAACCAGACTTACTATTTGTCAGTTTTGGCAACACTGCGAGAACGAGTTCGTAAGAAACGGCCCGAGTTGTGGAAGAACAATTCGTGGATTTTGCACCAGGACAACGCACCTGCCCATAACGCGCTATCTGTGAAGCAGTATTTGGCCGGTAAGCGCACTCCAGTGCTCGAACACGCGCCGTACTCGCCAGATTTGGCACCGTGCGACTTTTTTTTTGTTTCCGAAGATAAAATCTGCTTTGAAAGGGACCCGATTTGAGTCGATGGAAGCGGTAAAGCAAAAAACGGCAGAGCTCCTAAAGGTCCTCACCAAAGAAGACTTCCAGCACTGCTTCGATCAATGGAAAAAACGTATGGAAAGGTGTATGGCGAGGGAAGGGGAGTATATTGAAGGGGAGCATTCGAATGTAGAATAATTTTTATAATAAAACCCTTTTTCGTAACCAGTCTCGTTATTTAATAGCCAGACCTCGTATCTATGCTATTTCCTAAATTACTAACAATACAGTGCAGCCAGGCCTTTAACACAGGCCGGACACTGAATTATTAATAAGGTAAAGAAAAGAAAAAAGAAATATATTTATAATAAATAAATATTTGAAATTACATAGCATCTCCTTCCTAATTCCTTACTAATTCTAATTACATATAGATATATACTAAAATTTATTTCATTTTGAATCATTAAGCGCCGAATAAAATACCCTTTCCTTAAGACTGACAGGAAATTATCGATCGAATGGTATTATTAAAACAAGCACGATAACTCATCCCAAGCTATAAGAGTAATATCTTGGCTTAGAAAGAGGTTACGTGCGAATATATTCGTGGTAAAGATTCCTACGAATATAACGAGGATTATGTTCTGTTGCGAATAGTAATTTGGACGTAACACCATGTAATACACGTGACAATTCTGTGCACACATTGTTCAAAATAGATATAAAATAAGAATATTTTTTCTTTAATTTTTTTAATCTAATATTTCTTTCGCAAAATCATAACACCCTCTACAACAAGAGTTTCCAGACTTGAATATGTACCACAGCTATGATCTTCCTTATTCTATCTATAATATCTCTATAGTTTTGGCTTTTACATTGAGTACTCAGAAGTCATCCAGCCATGCAGGTCGCTTCTATAATTTATAGTCTGTGATGTTTAATGTATATTGTACATACGCGTATAAGTGTAGTTTGTTTATAGGTGGTTGAGAAAGTTATAATGTAATTTTAAAAGTATTATATAAATTTGTATATATTTAATGTCCATGAATAATTAATTTGAAAAATGGATTTTATACAGTGTTTTTTTCACAATAATTTATATTAGATCATAATTATATGTAAACATATAAAAGGTTAACAACTGTTATTTCAGTATTTTTACACTAAATTTAATATTGTATTAAATTAATTACAATGTTCATAAATTACATATATTTAGGTCTTTTTATTTTTTTATACCATGGTTACTGGTTCAATGGAACATGGTATGCAAGCTGACGTAGTTTTTGTTATTGAGAGCACTGCTACTAATGGTGCCTATTTAAATGACTTCAAAGCAAATTACCTTATACCTACCTTGGAGTAAGTTTGCCATGTCTAAGATTAAATTTGATAGATAATTTAATATATTTTTATAATTTATTACAGGTATTTTAGTCAAGGTGGTATTGAAGATCGAGAATTTGCATCTGAAGTAAATATTAAAAATTTAAATTATTTATGTTTGTAAAAATGTAAATAATTCTTTTTATTTTATTTAATTTTTCAGACTAGTCAGACACTTTATGGCATTGTTGTCTATCATGCAACAGATTGCCTACCAGCACCTTTTACAGGATCTTATGGTCCTTTTTCTAATCCACATAAATTATTATTGACTTTGGAAAAACTAGAGTAAATTTAAACTTTTTTATTATTAAAAGCCTTAAATAAACATTATAATAATTTCATTTGATTGACCTAAATTAGAATGGTTGGTGGTAAAGGAGAATGTCATGCAAACATTGGGGAAGGACTTGCAACTGCCTTGCAATGTTTTGAAGATTTGCAAGTTCGTAGAGAACCAAATGTGGCATCACAAAAACATTGCATTCTAGTTTGCAATTCTCCACCATATCAAGTTGGTGTTCAGGAATCTTATGCATTTTCTGGATATACTGTAGAACAACTTGCAGGACTTTTTCAAGAGGTACAAAAGGTTTTTTCAATACTCAAAAATAAAATTGATTTGTGGAAATTATAATTGTTTCATTGATTTTTAAATATTTAAATACTAATTCAATAAATTTTCAGAGGAATATCAGTCTGTCCATACTTTCACCAAGGAAAATATCAGCCCTGTTCAAACTCTTCGAGAAAGCAGGTGGTGATCTACAATCATCTCAGACGAAAAACTATGCCAAAGATCCGCGACATCTTGTACTTCTACGTAATTACAATCTAAAAGAGAGTCCCGTAAGCCCAACAACGGCAGCAACAGCAGCGGCGGCGGCTGCAGCAGCAGCTGCAGGAGTCACGGGAACGCCGAATGCTGCTCAGATAGCCCTTAGCCCTCTACAAAGTAATGACAGTCCCAATCCCAATCAAACACCTCAAAATATCGTTGTCGCACAATCCGTCACACAAGCACAACAGGGCCCACCCGCATCCTTCCGCAGTCAGACCACAACTCAGAACATAAACTCTGTGCATCAACAACAAGCAGTCAATCAGCAACAACAACAATCCATGTCCGCACCAATGGGCGGCAGACCACAATTCAATCCGCAAATTTCAGCTCCGCCAAACTACCATCCAGCGGCAATGGGCGCGAGGCCACCACACCCGAGAGCGTGGATGAGACAGCCCTTCATGAATACGGGTCCTGGTACGGGACCAACCACCGCAGCTCCACCACCACCTACTAGCAGTCAGAGCAGCGCACTTATCGCTCAACTGTCTCAACCTCCTTCTGCTATGAGTCTCAATGTTCAGCCTTTTGCACAGCGAATGGAAGGTAATAATCAATTGTTATTATATTTAGAATTCTATTATATTAAACTTATAACATTTATATAATAATTAAAAATAAATATATACTTATTATAGTTTAATAAAAAATTTACTATTAAAATGTTTTGTAATTTAGCCAATGAAATCTTAAAATTTTAAAAATTTATTTAAAATTAATAAAATTTTATCTCGCAAAACAAGTATTTAATTAAATTAATATGCATAGAAAAATTTATTAACCATGTTTATAATAGAAACGATATAAAATTTATAATGTAGTTTATATTGTTGCAGCGTGTATTTATTATACTTTTATGTAAGACACAGTAATTATATATTTATTATTTATTTATTTATCCAGATAATTATATAATTTGTGTATATGTAATTCCTGCAGAGGCAAGTAGATTGCCTCTACGCAGGACCGGAGAAAAACAATACTTACAAAATAATTTAGACTAATAGAATTTTTATTCTCAACAATTCAATGTTTGCTTAATATAATACTTTAATTGACTTAGCGCCTTTTTCAAACGGATTGGGAGTTAGCACCTTTTCCAAGCGGATTCAGAGTTAGCACTCTTTGTAACTCAATTTTTAATTAATGCTTTTTTCAAGCAGATTCTGAGTTAGCGCCCTTTTATTCAGAAGCGACAATATGTACTTTTATATTTGCAATTCAATAAAATATTTATAAAATATAGGGGCACCAAACACAGCAATGGCAGCAAACACTCAACAGGCACAACAGCAGCAACAATTAAATCATCAACAACAACAAATGAGATTAAATATGCAACAAGTGCAACAAAATGCTGTGCAGCAACAGAATGTACAACAAACTACAATGGGCATGCAAGCTCAGTCAGCTCCAACTCAAGCAAATCCTCAACTGAATGTCTCCAGTGTTAGTCAATCTATGGCATCTCAAGTACCACAAACTGTTACAGCTTCACAAGCATCTTCTGCTCAAGTTGCTTCTGTGTCAGCTCAAATGACGCATGCACAACAGGTTTTCATATAGAAAATTAACTAAACTTGTCTGTTATTTTATTTAATATTATATACTTATAAATTTAAAATATTTTAGGGAAATAGTGCAGGCGCTCCTGTAAGTCAACCAATGCTAAGTGCTGATCGTATTGTAATTTGGAAGGGTATGCTTGAGTGGGTAGAAAAATGTAAAAATACAAATGATCAAAAACAGACTTTACAGGTGCCTTGTCAAGTATTAGCAACAACAAAAGATGGCGAACCAGAAGTGTAAGTTATTTTAATTATTCATTTTTTTTTAATTTAGACCTATGTACATTTATAATACGAATTTTGAATTTTTTAATAGAAAAGCCGATTCATGGCCACCAAAAGTTATTATGCAAATAATGCCAAAAACGTTGATAGGAAATATTGGACAAGCATACTTGAAAAATTCTAAATCGGTAGTATTTTATCCAACACCTTGTGATGCACTAGAATCGTTAATAAAAGTAATGTCCAATGGTTTTGTAAGTAAGAATTTTGTTAAAATTATTAAACAGCTAATGAATCCATATGATTGTCATAGTTTTTTTGTTATACTACAGGCTGGGTGTGTTCATTTTACATCTACACCTGCATGTAACATTAAAGTATTATTATTGTTATATACTGCTGAAAAACGAACATTTCTTGGTTTTATACCTAACGATCAGCAAGCCTTTGTTGATCGATTACGAAAAGTTATTCAACAACAAAAAAGTACACATGCGATGATTCGTCAAAGTCCTGTTGCTTTAAGGGTATGTTGAAATGACAACAAACAATTTCATATCATTTTACTGTTAATAAAGAATCCAATCGTTAATAAGTATAAAAAATTTAGCCTGCTGGTCCTGGCACTGGTCCTGGTGCTACAGGAACAAATGTGATGTCTGGAGGTGTTCCCAATACTGGTATTTCCCAGAGTGGAATTCTTATGTCACAAACAAATACAATGACAATGGGTGGTGGTCAAATCACACAAAATGTCATTTCAAATAATGGACTCCCTCAACAGTCTCTAGCTCCAACAACAGTGCAACAAAATCAACTGAATATACAAGCAGTAGGTCTTTCAGCAGGTGGAGGAGGGCCACAGAATCAAATCAATACTGGAGGAAGTGGTATGATAGGACAAATGGAAATGGCTCGACAACAAAATTTACTGAAAATTCATCAGTTGCAACAGACTCTAGAAGCTGCTCAGCAACAAGAGGCGCAATATAAGTCTCAAGAGGCACAATATAAGTCACAAATGGAAGTTGTTGGCAACGTAAAATTATTACAATTAATTTTTATTCATCTTTTTGAATCAAAAATTTATAGATATTGTCTTACAATTTTAGATACAACAAAATCTTGAGCATGCACAAGCACAAGAAATGCAATATAAACAACTAGAGGTTAGTGAAAATAAATTTATTTCCTTTTTATTATAAATTTTATATTTAATATTATGATAATATAGCAAGCACAACAAGCTCAAAGAGGCTTAAATCCTGGCCCTGGAATGCAAACTTTGCAACAACCAAATGCACAGCGAATGATGCGGCCTGTTATGAATAATACATTAGGTTTAAGACACTTATTACAGCAGGTAATTAATGAATTTATTGACTACTACTATTTTAAATTTTATATATTATTCTATTTTTACATTTCACTTTATTATGGAATAAATAATATTGTTTGTTAAGTAACATTGTATAAAATCAGAGGGTTCCATACATCTTGATACTACTACTAAAAGAACTAATTCCTTTGCTCCCTTTCCCTTTCACGCATATGAGATACTGTTCTCTCCATCTCTTTGCTTTATTTTATGGTAAATTTATTCCATTAATACTGTTTTTCATTTCCCATATCATAATATGTTTGAAATGGTTAATTCTGAAAATTTTTAAGTAGCTATAAAAGATAAAATTTTGTACCAAATACTCCATGGTTTTTTTCACTATTTGCAGTTTCATTTTTAAGCTAGAAGCGAACTTCAACTCATAAATTCAATATGCCCATTTTTCGTAGATGCTTCTATATTCAAAAATTTATCTATTTCATACTTTTACGGAAAATGCTCTTGACATATTAAAATATTAATTATTAATTATAATATTTTTAAAGTTCATAAAAAAGTTTATCAGAATTTTTCAATCTTATATAATAGTTTAATTATTCTTAAATACAATTATTAATATTAAGTAATTGATATATTAAGAATGAATTATAATAAATCATTCACGTTGCATGTAAATTTAAATATTAAATGTTTTAAATTTATTCAGCAACAACCTCAATATCGGCAAGTTCTTGGAATGCAACAACAAATGGTAGCTCCTCGAGGTCAATTAGCCCCAAGACCTATGGCACCTGGCAATCCTCAAAATCAACAATTTGATGAATCTTATGGTGATTTTCTTGGTTAAAAACTAAACAATGTATTTAAATAACTAAATTTATATTTATAAATTTATAAAGAAAATAAAAAATTGTTTTGTTTATATAAGAAATTTTTATTTTTGAACACATTTACCAAATTGAAAATTTACAAAATTTTGAACAATGATAAAAATAAAAATCCCATAGAACAATATGAATTAAAAAAAT
The DNA here is from genome assembly GCA_949987625.1 of Chalcis sispes. Lineage (NCBI taxonomy): Eukaryota > Metazoa > Arthropoda > Insecta > Hymenoptera > Chalcididae > Chalcis > Chalcis sispes. Next base: position 80,459,478 of record OX465094.1, read on the forward strand.
AATTGTTGTTAATACAAGTTTTATTTAATTATAAATTTCAGTTCTTACATTTTATTATATTAAAATATTAAAAGCTTTATTTTCAAATTTTAAATACAAAAAATCTCTGCACATAAGTTTTAAGGGATCAATTAGAAGATATTTCTGATAATATATTGTATATAGTATAATCAAATAACATTGCTTAAATATTATCATGATATAATACAAAGAATTCATAATACTATAATAAACTACTCTATTTTGAAATTTTTTTTTATTAATTATTAAATCAGTAAATGTATTTTATGTGAGTGTCTTGCTTTTATACAATTATAAATATTAATTTTGAATTATAAATTCATTTTTTAACTTATAATCGTCGTATATTTAAGTACTATTTTTGATTGTTTCTTTTTCTCAAAAGGAAATAATATAATAGTAATAACCAAATAAAACTTTTTTAATTTACTATTTACTTAATTAATTATAAACTCTTAAATAATAAATATCATTTAAAAAATTTTTTATACACTAAATTTTATGAATCTTATAAACCGGTATCTTTATTTTTAATTGGCGTTCACTTTATATAATAAGCATATATATAGCTTATCCATGTAAACATAACTCAACATATATTAGGTGTAGTAAAAAGAAATCCATTATTTTTGCATTAAATTGAAGGTTTTATTTAGCATAGATAGAATGATACGATTTAGGTCAAATATGCGCCGTTTTGTTCGATAACTTGTTGCCATTTTGGAGGTAATTTCATAATGCCTCTCTCGTAGAAACTCTTGTCCCTATTGTCAAAAAACTGGGACAGTCGATTTTCACAATCTTCTCTTGAGGCGAATTTTTCACCTGCAAAATCATTCGTCATAGACAGGAACAGGTGGTAATCACTTGGTGCCAGGTCCGGACTATAAGGTGGATGCATAAGAACTTTCCAACCAAGCTCCCGGGGCTTCTGGCGAGTCACTATCGATGTATGCGGCCTGGCGTTGTCCTGATGGAACACAATTCCTCTCCTATTGGCCAAAGCTGGCCGCTTCTGGGCGATTGTTTCTTTCAGACGGTCCAGTTGTTGACAGTACAGGTCCGAATTAAGAGTTCGGCCGTAGGGGAGCAGCTCATAGTAGATGATTCCCTGCCAGTCCCACCAAACACACAGCAAAACCTTCCTGACTGTCAATCCTGGCTTGGCCACCATTTGCGCCGGCTCACCGCGATTTGACCACGACCGTTGTCGCTTGACGTTGTCGTAAGTGACCCACTTTTCATCACCAGTAACCATCCGCTTCAGAAATGGATCGATATTGTTGCGATTCAGCAGCGATTCGCAGATGGAAAATCGGTCCATGAGGTTTCTTTGCGATAACTCGTGTGGCACCCATACATCGAACTTCTTTTTGTATCCAGCCTTATTTAAGTGGTTCCAAACGGTTTTTTGTGCAATGTTTAGCTCCTGGGCAATCGAAACAGTGCTTACGTGACGGTCGGACTCGACGATTTCCATTATTTTATCGACATTTTCGACAATTGGCCTTCCAGAACGTAGTGCATCTTTGACGTCAAAATTACCGGAACGGAATCGACGAAACCAAAATTGCGCGCGATTGGCTGTTACAGTATCAGAACCATAAACAATATTCACATTTTCAGCTGCCTGGCTTGCGATTTCGCCTTTATCGAAGAAAAACTAAAATATGGCGTATTTTCTCTTTGTTGGTGTCCATCTTTGACGCGGGCTAAAAAAATACTGAGTCAAGCAATCACAAAACTGTATCAGAAGCTTTTTTAGTACGAAATCTTATCTTTCTAACGCCATTTAGTGTAACCCGATCGCACTTTTACAACGGAACATACAGACTACTAAAGCCATCTATTGGCAAAATAATGGACTACTTTTTACTACACCTAATATTATATATTCGATTTTATAAAAACGCACGTGTTCTCAATTAAATGCGTATAACCTTGTTTTTATAAGGCGAACTATACATTTTTTTAAAATGTCGATGTAATTAAATAACTTACATATTCCTTTGCTGCGTAAAATAAAATTATATTTTAAATTATAGCTAATTATGATTCTTAGAATAAATAGTCAATGTTAAAAAAATTTCTAGTTCAAAGAAAAGTTGTTAGTAGTTGCTTCTACCAGAAATTCTACGTAAGATCCTTGTGTATCATATTACAAAAACCAGTTATTGCGAAATTTATTTACTACGTCAAACTGTTTTTAAGTTTTGCAAGCACTCTTATTTAGTAATATGATAAGAATTTAAATGATAGCGTACTGACCCTTTTATCATTCGTTATAGATTCGAAATCTGGGGGGTCTCACGTTATTTCATTTTCTAAAAAGACGATCATCGCGTAACTATTATCTGAGTTGTTATTAATGAAGTAAAAGATCTTAAATTTTTTAAAATGGTTATTTTAAAGTTTTATAAAAATCCAGGTTTAAAAAGTAGTCAGTTAAAAACTAAATTAGAAAATTTAGTTCGAATTTCCGATTCTATTACTAATATAGATGCTGAATTATGTTATTACATTGAATCTCAAAAATCTTTAAATGAAGAAGAAGTTAAAACATTAAAATGGATATTATCGTCACCATTTGAACCCAATCAGTTATTAAATACAAGTACATTTGGAAACGATAAACTTGTTATTGAAATTGGTCCAAGGTAATTTTTTTACTTTAAATGTTATTAGCTATTTTTTTATTGCTTTTAAATTTCTTTTATAAGTTTTTAGTTTAACAAATTTTTTAATTTTCTTTACAGATTAAATTTTTCAACTGCCTTTTCAAGTAATGCAGTATCTATCTGTAAAGCTGTACGATTAAATAATATACTAAGGATTGAAGTTTCTACAAGATATTTAATTCATTCTATTAAAAGTTTAGACAAAAAAAGTGAAAGCGAGGTAAAATATTTAAAAAAATGTATAACTAATAATAATTTGAAAACAAATTGAAAATAAAATGGACAACTATTAAATTATTTGAAATAAAATGTATAATTTATTATGGTTTAATATAACATTAAAATCATAGGTAGTTGACGTACTTCATGATAGAATGACAGAATGTAGATATTTAAAACCAATTGAAACATTTGATCATGGATTTAGACCCGAAAGCTGGTTTGAAGTTGATATAATGAAACATGGAAGGAAAGCTTTGGAAGATGTCAATTCAAAATTAGGTACTACCTTTTAGCAAAGTAATTTTGAATCATTTATATCTTATGATTAATTCTTTTATTCCTTATAATTTAACAATTTAGGTTTAGCATTTGATGATTGGGATTTAGATTTCTATACAAATATGTTTCTTAATAAACTCAAAAGAAATCCAACAAGTGTAGAATGTTTTGATTTAGCTCAATCAAACAGTGAACACAGTCGCCATTGGTTTTTTAAAGGTCATATGGTAATTGATGGTGAAGAAAAAGATAAATCTTTAATAGACATGATTATTGATACACAAAATAAATCAAATCCAAACAATGTAATCAAATTTAGCGACAATAGCAGTGCTATAGAAGGTTTTGAAGTAAAAACATTACGTCCAAATTGTACTGCTGATCCTAGTTTCTTTAACGTAAAAAATAGCAAGCAACATCTCATTTTCACTGCTGAAACTCACAATTTCCCTACTGGTGTTGCACCATTTAGGTTTGCCCTACATTAAATAGATATAATATTAATATATTAAAATATAAGATAATAAAATTATTCATTAAAAATTTTAATTTCATTTTTAAATTTAGTGGTGCTACTACTGGAACAGGTGGTCGTATACGAGATATTCAAGGAGTTGGACGAGGTGGTTATTACATTGCTGGTACTGCTGGTTATTCTGTTGGAAATTTACATATTCCTGGTATTTATTAGAAAAATACATTATTATTTAAAATAAGTGTTGAAATTTGATTTATTATAAGTAATTAATATAATTTTTTAAAAATCAAGGATATAATTTACCTTGGGAAGAAGAAAAAGACAAAAAATATACCATATATCCCAATAACATGGCACATCCACTTGAGATTCTTATAGAAGCAAGTAATGGAGCATCTGATTATGGAAATAAATTTGGCGAACCTGTACTATCAGGATTCGCTCGTTCGTTTGGGATGGTAGACGCCGTTGGCGAACGACGAGAATGGATTAAACCTATTATGTTTAGTGGTGGTATAGGCTCAATGGAAGCCGATATGATAGAAAAATTGCCTGCAGAACCAGGTTCATATTTCATATTTTAATTATAATACGTTTATCAGTAATTATATAATAATTAACAATACTTTATTAGGAATGCAAGTAGTGAAAATTGGAGGGCCTGTTTATAGAATTGGGGTTGGAGGAGGAGCAGCAAGTTCTGTAGAAGTATGTTGATTATCATTAAGATTTGTTTTAAAATGACTTTAAAATAAAGGGAATAACAAAAAATAAAATTTTATTTTTAGGTTCAAGGAGATAATGAATCTGAATTAGATTTTGGTGCTGTACAAAGAGGAGATGCGGAAATGGAACAAAAGCTCAATCGGGTAGTGCGCGCATGTATGGAAATGGGTGATAAAAATCCTATTTTAAGCATACATGATCAAGGAGCTGGTGGAAATGGTGAGTGAGATAAGTTCGAAATTTAAAAAAAGGAAAGGAATGTATTATTTCATTAAATTATATTGCAGGTAATGTACTTAAAGAGTTAGTAGAGCCAGCTGGCGCTGTCATATTTTCTAAGAAATTTGAACTTGGAGATCCCAGTATTAGTACATTAGAACTCTGGGGTGCAGAATATCAGGAAAATGATGCAATTTTGTGTAAACAAGAGGATACTCCTTTACTAAAAAAAATTGCAACTCGTGAAAGATGTCCAATTAATTTTGTTGGCACTGTAACTGGTAACGGAAAAATAATTCTATCGGAAGAAGATGATTGCGACTCTAACAAATACATGAATAAAAACGATACTCCCAAGCGACGACATCCTGTTGATTTGGAACTAGAATTGGTACTCGGAAAAATGCCTCGTAAGGTAATTTTTTAATATTTATTTTTTTAATGAAAAAATTGAAACTACAATTATCTATCATATTTAATAATTCTTACAGACTTTTAATTTACAAAGAGCTAAGATAAATTTGCGATCGATTCAAATGAAAAATATTCCAACTATCGAAGCAGCATTAGATCGTGTTTTAAGATTACCGTCTGTGGCTAGTAAACGATATTTAACTAATAAAGTTGATCGTTGCGTTACTGGTCTTGTTGCACAACAACAATGCGTTGGTCCGCTTCATACACCACTTGCTGATGTAGCTGTTGTTGCCCTCTCTCACTTCTCTACTGTAAGAATATTTATGTTTAAATCATCAATTTTTTTTGACATGATAATGCATTTTTATATATACTTGTACACATATTAAAAATTTAGTGAAGATTCGTTTTTTAAATATTTAATTTTACAATTATTTTAAAAATATAAGAATTAATTAAATATTTATTATGTATTTTCTTTTAGGTCGGTATTGCTAGCTCAATTGGAGAACAACCAATAAAAGGACTTGTTAGTGCAGCTGCAGGTGCAAGAATGACAGTAGCAGAAGCTTTGTCAAATCTTGTTTTCGCTCGGATCTCCGAGCTTGAGGTATTAAGAACATTAAAAAATTTAGTTAAAAAAAAAATTATGTTCATTCTATGAAAATTAATGCAATTATATCGTCAATTTCTTTTAGGATGTGAAATGTAGTGGTAATTGGATGTGGGCTGCAAAGTTGCCGGGTGAAGGAGCCGCTCTTTACGATGCTTGCACTGCAATGTGTGAAGTTATGAAAGAATTTGGAATAGCTGTAGACGGGGGTAAAGATTCTCTCAGTATGGCTGCACGAGTTGGCCGAGGTGAAGTTGTTAAAGCCCCGGGTACTTTAGTGGTCTCGTGTTATGCGCCCTGTCCTGATATTCGTCAAGTAACGTATATTCATATAGTTCTTAAACTAAATTTTAATTTTTCATTATCCAAATAGATTAGAATAAAAATGATATAATTATCTACAGGTTATTACACCCGATTTAAAAGCACCTTCTTTAAAAGAAGAAGGCATTTTAATTTTTGTTGATTTATCTGCTGGTAAAAGTCGGCTTGGTGGTACAGCATTTGCACAAGTTTATAATCAATTGGGTGATAATTCTCCTGATGTGGAAAATACTTCTTTATTTAAGAACGCGTTCAAAGCTACACAATATTTAATTAAAGGTAATAAAAAAAAAAATAGTGGCAAACTTTTTTATTAAAAATTTTATATGCTGACAAATAATACAAAATTTCACTACAAAATATAAAATTTTGCCGAATTATTTTTAGATAATAAAATATTGTCTGGTCACGATGTAAGCGATGGCGGGCTTATCACTTGTATTTTAGAAATGAGTTTTGGAGGAATTTCTGGATTTAATGTAAATATTGAGCATAAATCAGGAAATCCCGTTGAAATTTTATTTGCTGAAGAAGTAGGTTGGGTTTTGGAAGTGCGTGAAAAAGATGTTAAACATGTTCTTGATATCTTTAAACAATATGAAGCACCGGTTGCTCATATCATTGGTAAATCTGTAGGATTTGGAATAAATTCAAAGGTAATTTTTTTCGTATCATATAGTTTATATTTTTAATTTTGAAAAATTTAAATTATATTTTTTTTACAGATAAATGCGACAATAAATAATAAATCTATTCTAGATTCTACTGTAATATCATTAATGGATATTTGGGAAGAAACAAGTTATCATTTAGAACTGCGTCAAACTAACGCAGAGTGCGCAGTGCAAGAGTATAAAAACTTTAAGAATAGAACAAGCCCAGCATTTAAACTTACCTTTAATCCCGATGTTCCGCTTCAAACAAAACTTCAATGTAAATCAATGCTGTAAATTAATTTTTTATAATTTATACATTCGTTTAAATAATATTTAATAAAAATGTATTTATAGTAAATATACCAGTAGCTGTTATTCGAGAAGAAGGAACGAACGGCGACCGAGAAATGGCAGCATCACTTGTTCAAGCTGGTTTCCAAGTTTGGGATATTACAATGCAAGATCTTTTGGATAATCAAGTAAAACTTGATCAATTTAGAGGAATCATATTTCCTGGTGGTTTTAGTTATGCTGGTAAATAAATTTCTTTTAATTACTTATATTTAAAATATATTTTTTGAATTATTAATAATAATATACTTCTTGTTATAAATTTTTAGATGTACTTGGCTCTGCTAAAGGATGGGCAGCAAGTCTTTTATTTCACCCTTCCTTGCAAAAACAATTGCAAGATTTTATTGCATGTCCTAATACTTTCAGCTTAGGTGTTTGTAATGGTTGCCAATTAATGAGTTTTCTTGGATGTATTGGCAATTCTACTGACGGTAAATTTGTTACTATTGCTTATTGTTTTCGGTATAAATACTTTTTGATATAATTATATGATTTTAAATAATATTGGTAATAGGAAGGTCAGATATAGTATTGGACCACAACGATTCTGAACGTTTTGAATGTCGATGGAGCACTGTAAGAATTGAAAAATCACCTGCTATTATGCTTAAGGGAATGGAAGGAAGCGTGTTCGGTGTGTGGGTGGCTCACGGAGAAGGAAAGTTTACATTCCGTAATAAAGACATTCTTAGTAAACTGAAAGAGCAAAATTGCTTAGCAATCAAATATACCGATGATCAAGGAGTGCCTACTGAGAAATATCCATTAAATCCAAATGGCAGTATCGGTACGTAAAAAAAAAAATTTCGTTTTAAGTAGATATAAATTTTATTTTTTAATTTTTAAACAGAGGGAATAGCTGGGGTGTGTTCAGCTGATGGTCGTCATTTAGCTATGATGCCCCATCCAGAAAGATGCACTCAATCTTGGCAATTACCATGGGTTCCTGCTGATTGGAAATACGAATCTTCACCATGGCAAAGGATTTTCCAAAATGCATATACTTGGTGTTCATCATTTGTTTAACTGATTATAATTTCTTGTCTGAATACGTTCAAGATTTTCTAATAGAGAACAAAACTTCTATTGTGATTTTATCTATAAAGTTTTTATATTATATATATTTTTTTTTAAATAAACAAAAAATTAAGTGTATGTATAATAGTTAAAAAATTATCTATATTTCAAATTTTTTTACATGTGCCTTAAAAATGTAAAATAACATTCCATGCCAAAGTTAACAATGTGGCAATGTATGTATTTTTTAATAATGTTTAAAAAATATTTTATATATACATATATTTTGTTAAAAAATATTCAACATAATAAATTTATTAAATATTTTTAATTTTAGTTTTTTTTTAATTCTGCCATAATCTTAGTACTTTGTCTTTTCCACCTGATGCAACTCTGATTCCATCAGGTGCCCAATCTACTGCATAAACTTCATCTGCATGACCTGGTAAATCTTGACTCAATTGTTTTGTTTTCATACTCCACACTATAAGTAAAATTTGTAGATGAGATATAGTGTTCCAAATAAAATTTTATTAATTATTATTACCTTTTAATGTAGAGTCAGCACTACCACTTACTAGTAAACGAGAATCTGCACTCCAAGCAATTGAATAGACAGCTTGTACATGTCCTCTTAAAGATGCAATATATTTACCATTATTGGAATCCCAAAGTTTTATAGATTTATCAAAAGATGCAGATGCAATTAAACGTCCATTTGGAGAAAATTTAACATCATTAATTAATTGTTGATGACCAGTCATTCTAGCTGAAAAATTAATATTAATATAAAATTAATAAATATTATAAAAAAAAAAAAAAAACTCAATACTAGAATAAATCATATACCAATTGGCTTTTTATCTTTTTCTGGCTTCCATAAAAACAGTGTGAAATCATCTGATCCAGAAACAAGTTTTTCTTCACCTACAGCTTCATATTCTTTTAAAGCATAAGCTTGAGGATTCAGTTTTTCACTACCTTTTGCGTCATCTATAATATGAAATGATCCCACTCGAAGAACGTAATCAACATTTAAAGCTAACGTATTAACCCAGTGTCCATGGCCCTCTAATGTTCTACAAAGAACACCCTAAAATTAAATTTCTAATTACATAATTCATAATAAATTATTTATTTACAAATATTATTACTTACATCTTCTGCTCTCCACACTTTGATAGTTCTGTCTTGAGATGATGAATAAATTAAACCACTTCCACCCCACTTTACACAAGTAACACTTTTAGTATGGCCTGCCAATACTAATAATGTTTTACTAAGTTTAGTATCCCATATTCTTAAGTCATTGTCTTTAGATGCACTGACTAATTTACGGCATTCTGGATTTTGATGAAAAGGTTCCCATGATAAAGATGTTATCCACATTTTATGTCCCACCATATCTTTACCTAACTGTTTACCAGTTTCTGGATCCCAAAGAATAATTCTTCCATTTTTACAAGCTGAAGCTACTTTAGTACCACATGGAGACCAAGAAACACAAAGAACCCAATGCTTATGACCTTCACAAGTATACCTAGGAGTCTGCGTATATATATCCCATAATCTCACAGTAGTATCACCAGAACCACTGGCTAACACTTGACCATTTGGTGAAAATGCAACTGATACTACAGCTTCTTTATGACCTAAACGATAAAATTAGCAGCCATAAATGATTATAAGCCTTCAAATTATTTTATTTAAATTTGTTTGGTTTATTTGAGCGTACCTTCTAAAGTTCCAGTACAACGAGTGACTGCTCTTACTTGAAAGATAGCTTGAGGTTGATAAATAATTTCAACAACTTCTTCACTGGTATTAAAGTCTTTAATATTTTCTTCTAAAGTATTCGAAATTTCTACATCATTAATGAAAAATGCTAGTGGTACTGGATCACTTTGCTGCAGTAATGCATTGACAATTAACTGTAATTTGTCTACTGTAACATTTACTGGTAAATCGAGAAGCCCGCCAGGTAAATTTTCACCAGTGTCTGATTTGAAGCGCGAAAGAACTCTTTTAACTTCTTCCGCAGAATTTTCGGAATCATTATCTACTTGCATTGTAATCTGTTTTTAAAAAAGCCGATTATAAACACACTGTCACGTGGATGTGCACACATAACCTGCAAAGTGATTTCAAATGGTGCAAATCAAAATTGTGCTTACTGCTATCTTCGTTTAATCTTTTATCTATATAATTATTTTGTATCTTTTATAAATATATATGTACAAATAGATTAATCTTTTATCTTTTTCCAAATGCTAGAAATAAAAGATAATGCAATTCTAATTGGTTGAACGTGATTATGTGTATGTACAGTGCAGAGTGCGGTTTACCATGCGGTTAAAAATCTAACCTGTAATCGTATGTTTTTTCTATGGTAGTTTAATTTTTAATTTTTTTAAATTACAAAAAATTTTGTTTATCAAAACCAAAACGTCACTTTAAATAATATTTATAATGAGAGAAGGCAAGTAGTGTTATATATACGATTTATTTGATAATAATAATTAACTGCGTACATTTTCTATCTTATTTTGATGAAAATTATTTACAGGTCAAGGAAAGTACAAAAGTAGATTATCACGATCCTACAGATTCAAAAAGAAAATAGGAAAAGCAAAACAAATAAATAATGATAGTGAAAAATATGAAATAAAGAAGCCAAGAATTGTTATTCGCAATCTTTCATTTAAAGTAAGTATGTTTTATTTATTTATCAAGCAGCTGAATATTTTAATTAAATAATTTTTCAGACAACAGAATCAGATGTTCGTCGTCTTTATGAGCCATTTGGTGAAATAGAAGAAATAAATCTTTTAAAGCATCCTGATGGGAAGCTAGTAGGGTGTGGATTTGTTCAATTTACAAATTTGCAAGATGCTTCAAAAGCAATTTTCAAAACAAATAAATTGAATTTTTTAGGTACAATAAAAAATGATTATTTTATTCTAAAATTCTATATTTAATAACATTTATTTAAACATTTTTAAGGTCGCAATATAAGCTGCGAATGGGCCATTCCTAAATCACAATTTTGTGAAAAAATAAAAGAAGAAAATAAAAACATAGAAGAAGATAAATCTAAAATAGATAATGAAGAAATTAATGTTGAAAAATCAGAAAATGATAACTTTGAAATTAAAAAACGAAAAGATTCGTTTATCAAAAAAAATACTGTTTCTAAAACTGATCAAAGAAAATTACAAAAATTAAAGAAAAGAAAAAAAAGGTCAAGAATAGTAATTAGAAATTTACCTTTTAATGTTACTGAGGAAATGATAAAAGAACATTTTATTAAATATGGAAATGTTGAAGAAATAATGATCTTGAAAAAATCAAATGGATTACCAACTGGTTGTTGCTTTTTACAATTTGATCGGGTTCATAGTGCAGCTCAAGCTATTCATTATGAAAATTTAAAACCTTTCCAAAATAGATTAATTGTTGTAGATTGGGCTGTTCCCAAAGATAAATTTCAGGAATCTAATAGAATTTCAGCTAATGCATCAGAAGATAATAAAAGTAATGAAACAATAACCGTAAAAGATGAAAACGATCAGAGTTTCAATGAAAATGAAATTGAAGTTAAAGAAGAAAAAGATAGCGATGAAGAAGAAATTAAAGAAGAAAATGAAAGTGATGAGAATAATGACACCGATGAAGATGAAAATGATAGCGATAATGAAACTAACTATGATGAGCATGATGATAATGAAACCGATAATGATGATAAAAAAGATATAAAATTGGAATTAGACAATGAATCTAGTTCTCAACCTCGACGTATTTCTAATGATGTCAGTGAAGGCAAAACTGTATTTATAAAAAATGTTCCATTTTCTGCAAAAAATGAAGATATAAAGCAATGCATGGAACAATTTGGACCAGTTTATTATGCTTTGATATGTATTGACCCATTAACTGAACATTCAAAAGGAACTGCCTTTGTTAAATTTAGAGTAATATACTTTGAAATATTTATATTTAAAAAAAATGATATCTTCTTTCAACGTTTACATGAAAATTAAATTGTTTTTAGAATATAGAAGATGCCGAGAAATGCTTAGCAGCAGGAACAGAATTAAAAATACACAATCAAGTTCTTGATCCTCACAAGGCTCTTGCTAAAAATGAAGTAAATGAAAAGAATACGGAGAAAAAGAAACAAATTAAAGATTCAAGAAATCTTTATCTAGTAAAGGAAGGAGGTAAATTATCTTTTAAATTTTACAAGTTCACTGATGATCATTTTTACGGAACAGAGAAAGTTAATTACGGATTCTTTTTTTTTCTGTAGTTATTCTTGCTAGCTCGTCCGCCGCGCAGGATGTATCAGCGTCAGACATGGCTCGTCGATTACAGCTTGAGCAATGGAAATCGCAAATGTTACGAAATCTCAACATGTTTGTTTCCAGAGTGCGTCTAGTCATACATAATTTACCGACCAACGTTGACGATTCTAAGCTTCGGCAACTTTTTAAAAATCATAGCAAACCGAATGCTATAATTACTGAGGTAAATAAGCTGTAAAATTCTTGAAAGTTTATTTTTGGAATCATGTTTGAAAGTGTAGGGTACTCAAAAAATAATTGTATAATTTATGCACATATAAAATTTTTGTCAATCTTGGACAATAAAAATTAATGAATCTTAGTAAAGTTACGATGTAATAAAAAAAGTATTTTTCTTGCAGGCTCGCGTTATGCGAGATTTAAAAAATGTAGATGCTAATGGAATCGGCACGTCTAAAGAGTACGGTTTTGTATCCTTCACCAATCACGAGGACGCTCTAAAAGCTCTTAGGAGCATTAATAACAATCCAAATATTTTCTCGAAAGCCAGGGTATGTATACAATTCAGCAAATATTTTACTATTGACGCGATAACGTCATAGTTGCATATACTAAGTTTTTATTATTGATCGTCTTGTAAAATAAATTATATTTTATCTAATATTTGATAAAGATATTTAAAATTACATTATTTTAAAATATTTAATTTTAACAACTTATAATTATTAAATACATTATATTATAGTATTTTTTATTTACTTTAAATATAAATTAGATAAAAATATAGTATTAAATATTTGTTTACATGTTGATTTTCGTTTTCTTTTTCGATTTAGAGACCTATAGTTGCTTTTTCAATAGAGAATCGAATCATGGTTAACGCAAAACAGAAAAGAGTAGAAAAAAGTCGACAACATAATCCCTTATGGAAACGAAAAAGAGAAGAAGAAGAGGAACAAAAAAAACAAGAAACAAATAATAATAAAGCGGATAAAAGTAAAAAACATAAAAATAAGAGAAGAAAATCAGAGACCACAGAATCAAAAGCAATTGATAACGAAGTTGAATCGTTCGCCGGTACGACGTGTAAGCCCGGGGTTAACAGAATGAACGGCAAATTTTTCCTGAAAAAACAGGCTGCGATACACGGTGAAAATCTAAAGCAGCAAAAGAAAAAGGTGAAAAGTCTTAAAAGATTGACAGAGCAAAAGAAGGAATTCGTATCAAATAGGAAGGAAGCGAAAGTAAGTTTCAATGATTATTATTATTTTGGGGAAAGCTATCTATAATTACAATTATATATCAAGAGCAATCGGAGTAAAAACTATAATTTTTTTTTTTATCTTACAGCCGAAACAAGGAGCCGTAAAGCAAGACGCCGACGAAGTCAATTTTAATCGTCTCGTTAGCAATTACAAAAATAAACTGTCATCTATTTCGAATTTAAAGTCAAAATGGTACGAGACTTGAGTAAGACTAAAAAAAAAAATTTTAAAACGAGCCTTTGCGCTCAAAATTCGGAAGTATAATATTTTCTTCATTTCGATCGAGAAAAAGAAGGAAGCGTAAGAGTTGAGCGAGCTAGCGAGAAAAAAACACAGTCAATGATGTCATCCCCTATAATGATGACAATTTTCGGAAAAAAAAAAAAAAAAAAAAAAAAGAAAAAGAAAAAAAAAAAAAAACGAAATGTTTTCAAGAATAAGGATCGTCGAGTTATTTAAAATCTCCCTTGATCTTTTACCGCCTCCTTCCATTACAATTTGTTCTCCCACCATAGAACGGCATAACTCCTTCCCGACTCTTTCGCGCGCGCTCTCGAAACCGTCCCGAGCTACCGACAGCACATGAAGTGAACTTCAGAAACGTAATATCAAGTAATGCGCGCTGAGTTTAAATGAAGCCAGGTGGCTAACACGCAAGCGAGCGGTTTTTTATTTCTTGTCTAAACTATCCACAGTGTCACGGTGATTTTTTTTTTGTATTTAATATCGAATAAAACGAATGATCAAATGCATTTTAAAAGTTGATTTTTTTCTTTTTTTTTTTTTTTTTTTTTTTTTCATACAATTTTGTGGTGTATATATTTTTAGATCTGTTTTCTTATTAAATAAAAAATAAGGTAAATTCAGGTAAACAATTGCTTATTTGATTTATTATAACATTTAAGGTATTTTACAAATTTTGTATTTATTTTAAAATTTAAATTGTTATATAATATATATATATATACATTTTGCTAAAAAAATAATTATTTAGAACATAAATGGTGTTTAACTATAATTTTATATGCGAATTGGGCTTGTATATTTTGATTAAAAATTTAGTATATAAATAATTTTTAAATTTATATTATAAAATAATAAATAAATTTTTCTTTTTATTTTATTTTTATTAATACCTTATTATACGGATTATACATATACAGGGTAACATATAATTACATTCAATTTTGACGTCAAACGGCGCAATCCGTAGATTAGTCGTTAATAATGATATTTATAGTTTTTAAGAATTAATGAACTAAATCGAAAAGGAAGTTAATTAATTTTTATTATAAAAATAAAAAAGTTTAAAATTATATCCTAATTTTATTACATTAATTATATGATATGCAATTTAAAAAATTACAATCAAATAAAAATAAATTATTATGATGACGACTCTTAAGTTTGTGTAATATTAAAAATTAAATGTTGTTGTTTTTTTTTTTTTTTTTCTATAAAATAATTTAAATGTGTAAAACATATTGTAACATAATATAGCAAGTCACCTTATAAATATCGCGCAAAATAATTTTTCCATTCTCGTGTAATTTAAATAAACAACTCGTCACAATTGCGATGCTTTGCCATTACTTCGTTTCAATATTTTTACTTATAAAAATACGTAACGTAAATCGTATCGCATCAAACAAACGACACATGGGTATACACATCATATGGGTAATTAATTTCAATTGGATAACTCTAAAAAGCAAGAAGAGGGAGAGAGAGGGAGAAGTAAAGCAGGAAAACAAGAATCATGTGAAATAAGTCAATCACCGGGGCTATAGATAAATAATCGAACAAAATAACTTTCCGAGATTATCACACACCCGGAAATGGGTAATGTTTGAAATCGTTTATAAAATTGAAGCCGCAACGATATAGATAAACCCCGTAAAAACAATTCCCTTCTCCCTCGTGCTCATATACATAAATTTATTTAAAAGGCTCAAGTTATAAAAGAGAGAAAACTTTCCGATTTAGTTTATAATAATGATTATAAAACGATAATTAATAACAAAGAACGACTGGGATTTATGTAATAGATCTATACACATGCACCGGTGCATGAAACCGTAACACTCGCAGCGACGAATGCCGATCAAAGCGTCGCCGGTTTCAAGAAGAGAAAGATAAGAAGAACGCTCGAGGAGGCCTTATGCCGAACGTTTGGTAACAAAACGAAAAGGGAGAGTAAATCGCTACCTGTAAACTCACGTATACGACGTATAATTGCGCAAGATTTGATACATCGCCGTGGCTTTGGTACAGCCGCAAGACGAGAGGGACGATGACGAGTTTTATCGGCCGATTTGGTACGTTCTTATATGTGTGCTTAAATTTTTTACGGCTCTATTATATAGATCTATCGGCTATCATACCTATATAGCTTTTATTATATTCATCATATCGCCTCATAGTTATTTTCACTCTTTTACTTCCTTCAAGCGCGTTATTATGCAAGGGGTGAACGCTCAAAGCTTGCGGTTAAACTCTTAGCGCGGGTGTATTTTACGTTTTTCACCAAAACCTTCGCCGTCTTTCTTTTCTTTTATATACATATATAAATTTGAATGATA
The DNA here is from genome assembly GCA_949987625.1 of Chalcis sispes. Classification (NCBI taxonomy): domain Eukaryota; kingdom Metazoa; phylum Arthropoda; class Insecta; order Hymenoptera; family Chalcididae; genus Chalcis; species Chalcis sispes. The sequence goes on from OX465094.1 coordinate 80,475,633, forward strand.
GAACAAGCGATTATAAAATTTTATGTCGATTGCATCTTACCCAAAACTAATTTAAATTTCGCTTCCAATTTGAATATCGTATGTTGATTGTCATCGCGTATATTAAATCACGACGCATTTAAGATAATTATAGATTTTTTTATATTACCGTTATTACATTTATTTTGCCTGTTACGTAAAAAATTTGCGCGACGATTAATTTAAAATTTCCTCGAGCTTTCGTGCATTTCATCGTGCAAAAAATTCCTCAAAAATTTTCAATCAAAATTCACGGTTGCATAAAACTTAAAGAAAAAACGAATGCAGAAGTTCGAACGTAAATAAAAAAGATCGACTTTGTGAAGTGTTAAATTTATACGTAAAAAATATTTAACGTATTTCATAAATTAAAAAAAAAAGTTACGTTAATTTTACCGAACTATCAAATGCCACAACGTCTCAGCTGTACGTTATTTTGCGATCGTTCGTTTTTTCTTCTCCTTTAAGAATTTCAAAATTCAACAAAAATTTATTCCCGCTTATCGAACAAAAAAATTAACCTTTTGCTTTCTTCCTTTATACTTACAACAACTCTATCGCAACGTTCTCTTTTTATTATTTTCTTTATTCCGATTCTCATTCGTATATATATATATATATATGAAAATATTCGTTCGTCAGCGCGAGCGAACATCGCAATTGGTAAGAAATCGTCGGGGAAGATTTTGCGCCGAACGATGGAAACTTTGGCGACCGAAGTCTCTCGTATCAGACCTTATTCCGAAATACCAGGTCCTACGCCTATACCTTTTTTGGGAAACACTTGGAGATTCATACCTTTCATAGGTAAGTTTATGTTATTTATAAAATATTTTTTTTCATACCGTTGAAATTACGACGGAATTTTTGTTTTGTTTTGTTTTTTTTTTTTTTTTTTTTTTATTCATTTTTAAAGATAAATAAAAACTCGTATCACTCGTGAGAATTGGGTATTGACTCGTCGAGGTAAACGCACGTAAGCGAAGACTCGACGCATAATGCTTGTCTTTGGTAAATATTTTTTAACGTTAGTTCATTCGTTGTTTAATTAATTGAGTAAGCTTGTAAAGTTAAACGTAAGTTTGGATTAACATAACTATTGTGAAAAGATCATTTCTTAATCGAAAACAAAGTAAAAAAATTTTTATTTTTTACTACAAGGTATGAATCAACTCGAGATGTATAGTACATAAATTATCAAACAATTAATATCATTTATTTTAATGGAATTTATATTAAAAATCTAAAAGTAAACGATTTTCATCTAAATAGAAAAAAGGTGTGGCAGAATTTTCTTTGTTTAAAGGATGAAATAATATTCGTATAATCGCGCATTTATTAATCGACGTAAACGTTTATAAAAATAACCGTAAGTTTTTTTTTTTTTTTTTTTAGTTACACACACATACACACACATACATATATATATATATATATATATATATATATATATATATATATATATATATGCTCGAAGAATGGGGAAAATTTATCGCTTTTTAAATTGTCTTGCTAATTGATATTCTCACTTGGCAAATTTTCTTACGAATCTGTTATTTATATTTAATTTTAATAAGATTTATAAGTTATTCGCGCATTGTTTTAAAAACAAGTTACTACAAAAAAGTCTAGGCGTAAAGTTCACGTGGTTTCGCTAACGCACGGTCGTAATATAATAATTAATGAGAGAAGGTTTCGCTAAGCCGAGCTTATTCAAATTACCCATCTAAAAGCCGTATAACGATCTTAAACGAAAGAAAAACGTTAGCTAATGCGTACATTACGTTACGCATTTGTTATATCGTTCAAATTAAAGCTTTTTACGCAACCTTAAACTTTCACTCACCTTTCACATCGAGGCATATGGGCGTTTATCTAAATTATCCTTCGACGTGTAGGTGTATTATCTAACGTTTATGAATACGACGAATAAAAAAAAAGTTTTCAAGAAGCTTGATTATGTACTTTTATAAATTATATGGGGAATGTGTCGAATGATAAAAGTAAAAGAAAAAAAAAAAAAAAAAAAAATACGCGTATTAGATTAGAAACGAACTAGTTATGAACCCGAGCAAGTGGGCCATACCGTATGCATAGTTATACTTTTATTCCGGTCACATAGAACGCACAAAATTAAGTATAACGGTAAAATAGCACAGAGATACAAAAAAAAAAAAAAAAAAAAAAAAAAAATGTATGGATTTCTAAAAATGTGTATAATAATTTTGAGCGGCTCCTTTGATAAAATTTCCAATGTTCCAGTTGTTCGAAATTATGTATACATGTATATACACATATTATATAGGGAACGGACGGATAATAAGGATAGCTCGGACGAAAAGACTAATGCGCCTAGTTTATCGTCTAAATTGTTTTTAACGTGTTAAAAAAGATATAAACATATAGAATAGATAGGAACAGTAGCGACCTGTAAGTTACGGCCAGAGTTGAATGGATGCAATGCGACGAAAATTGCATTTTTTTTTACAAAATAAGATTCACTTCTCAAAATAATTATGTGTGGATTGTTTTTTAAACGTTTACCATTTAATTGCGTTGATGCTTCGATCAGTTTCTGCATAATTTTAGTTTATTATTGATAAAGATTTTTATATTGTTACTTTATTCGCGTAATTCTAAACGAGTATTTTTTTTTTACGAATTTATGGGCGGACAAAACAAAATCGGACAAAATGAATGGTTAAAAAATATCTGTTAAGAACAAATAATTACGAAATTCGTCGCGGTCGAGTAAAAAAAAAAAAAAAAAAAAAAAAAATGGGGTTTTTGAATTTGATGGCAATTGCCTGGAACATCTAAAATCAAGCGGCGAATACTCCTAACTAAGAAAAAAAGTTTATAAAGAAAATGAACGTTACTACTTTTTTACTTCGTGTAAAAAGAAATATGATCCACCTCTAGCGATAGAATGGATCGAATACTACACATGCTAACAATGGACCGACGAAGTACCATCCTTTTACATAGATCCATAAAATCTTATTTCTGTGACGATTTTTTCAATTTACGGTGATATATAGATTTTATTATTATTGTTGAAGATTTCATTTTTAAATAAAGTTTTCATAAATGCTTAAAATATTAATAATTTTAGTTCCTAATTAACGAAAGTCTGATTACGAAAGTTATTTTTTGTCCTTTTTTTTTTTTTAATATCAAATTTAACATATCCTTATTACCCGTCCGCATATATGTATATATATGTAAATTAATATACGCATCCGTTGATTAATATCTCGAGAATAGAAAACATCCTCAAGTGAGATTTTTATAAATGCACTTCATCTTACAACGGAAAAATTTTTCTTTTCAAAATCCAAGTTTAAAGGAAATTAATTTTCCATTTAAAAATATGAAATAAAACAAAAGGAAAAATAACTAAAAGAAGGTTTTGTACTTTGTACGATTTACGATAATCGCAGGCGCTTTAAAACTTCGCTTGTTATTCGTGAAAATTATAAAAATTGTTAAGAATCAACCCGCAGGCGATTTCGAAATCCACGAAGTCGACAAAGTGTCGCGTCGTTTGCACGAGGAATACGGTGACGTTGTCAAGGTCGAAGGTTTACTGAATCGTCCGGATATGGTATTCGTATACGACGCGGACGAGATCGAGAGGATATTCCGTCAAGAGGAGAAGATGCCTCATCGGCCGAAGATGCCCTCGCTCGATTATTACAAGCACACTTTGCGCAAGGACGTGTTTAGCGGTAATCCAGGCGTCATTGCAGTGTGAGTATATAACCTTGATTTATATATATATATACATATATTTTTTTTTCCTTCTTGTTTTCCTTCCTTTGTGTAAAATACGATTTAATCGGATTTATACATAAATATATATGTATAAAATTTATGTGCGAATTTTAAAGTTATTCAAACGAACGAGAAGTTTATTATCATTAAAGTTTTGCCTCGTTGAAATGGAAACTTGATTTTGCTTTACGATAATCTAGCGAATTAATTAGTTTGAATTATTATCCTTGTCGTACTTATTAGAACATCGATACGTTTTTTTTTCCTTTTTTTTTTTTTTTTATAAAACTGGTTCTTGCACTTTCTATTGGTATGTAATTACATCTATCGTTACGCGGATTATGTTAGCTGTTACGTGTGCAATTCAACGCTTTTCTTATAAACTATTTACTCTCGGTGACGTAAATTCGTGGTAATATCTCTTCATTTTTATATTTTGCAAATTTACGATTATAAATAATTATCAATTTACAAAGCTATCCCGTAAAAAGTTCATCCTCGTGGGATTGAAATGTTAAAAAAGTCCTTTTTGGTGCTTCGAGGTAAATTACGTAACGAGAGATCATGAATAATCGGTATGCCTCGTTCCTTCAATTGAGAAAAATTTAGCAAATAAAAGAAATATCGAGAGCTCTTTGTTATTGTGTAAGAAACAATTTTTTTTTTTTTTCGCTTATATAATTGTTACAAAAACACAATATAATTCTTTAAATATCGGTAAAGTATATGATTGAACAGAACTTGAATCGTTAAAATGGACAATTACCTTTATTACGTGTCTCTTTTGCAAAAATCAAGCAACGCGAGAAAAAAAGAAACACAAAGTAATATAAAATATCAACATGCACATTTAACAATATATTAAACAATAAATTTAAATAAATTAAAAAAGTTTTATTCACGTATCGTTTTGCATATAAAAGACACGGCGAGGGCTGGTACAATTTTCGTAGCAAAGTACAACAGGTGATGCTGCAACCACGAACCGCCCGAATGTACATCGGAACGATCGACGAGGCCAGTCAAGCTTTCATCGAAAGGTAATACCTTCGTAATTGCGTGTTTTTTTTTTTTCGCACCGCGTCGACTAAAACGAACGACGATATCATTATTTAAAAGTTATAAATAACGGTTAGCCAGGGAGCGAGTACTCGATGGGAGAAAGTAAATCGTTCGTCGTTGAAATATCGGTATCGCAACGACGATCTTGCATCGTTTAAATAACCTCGCGCGTCAACGCGACAATTAGATTTATAAAACGCGCATGGGTTTATTGGCATCTCGTTTTTACAGGATAGAGAAGATAAAAGACGCGGTGGACGAGATGCCCGATAACTTTCTGAACGAGATACACAAGTGGTCCCTCGAATGTGAGTATTACGTATATACATAATAATTATTATAAGTAGAGGGAAAAAAAAGAAGAAAAAAAAAAAAAAAAAGAAACTTTCGAACAATTTATCCATCGTAATTTTCTTTTCACATTTTTACCGTTTCATGAATCGACTAATTGTACGCGCAAATAACGTAAGTTTTCGTTTGACGAGACACGCCACGGTGTAGCTCGTTGTTCTCGCTTTTAAAAATTCCACAAGAGCGGTCTTGTTCTTTGTCGAGCGAGCATTAAAAAAACGAAAGTATAAACGATTTATGGTATACGCGAGTACACGCGTATGCACAAACACACACCCGCATATATATTTATTTACAGGTAATATCTACGGGTCGTTATGATTGCACAAACGGTATACCGATTTAATAATAATAAAAAAAAAAAAAAAAAAAAAAAAAAAAACAAGAAAACAAGAAAATAAGAAAGCTCATTGTCAAATATTCGTAAAATGCGGAAAAACAATTAAATTTTTTCGTAATCCACATCGCGGTCTTCGTCGACTCTTACTCAATAACAAACTCTGTGTAATTTATTTTCCAGCAATAGCGAGGGTCGCGTTGGACGTGAAACTTGGCTGTTTGGACGAGGATAAAGCACCCGTGGAAACTCAAAGATTGATAAACGCCGTATTGACGTTCTTTAAAAACGTCGGCGTACTCGAGCTCAAAATACCATTTTGGAAATTCTTCAGTACGCCCACATGGAGAAAATATATCAATGCCCTTGATGTTATTTTAAGGTGTGAATTAACGAATTGCATGTCGTTCACGTTAATGAAGATTTTAGCGTTATTTTCTTTGATCTTTTATTACTCTCCTTCATCTTTTTTACTTCTTCTCGAAAAAGCAATTCGATTCTTTTCGATGAGACGAGGAGTGTTTACTTTGATGTACTTATGCAACGATTCATTATCGCTCAAGAGTGAAAACTTATTGTACACGTAGACGATGGTTTCGTAATAATAATTTAATTATTTTATTTTTCATGCATATAAACGTATGCCGATTGAAATATTCATCGAGTAAATTCTTTAACTTTGTGCTTCTTTTTTTTTTTTTCTTTTCTTCAAACAGCACAACTTCAAAATACACACACGAGGCACTGGAAAGGGCGAAATTATCGAAAAGGAATAAAGACGAGCTATCGCTTTTGGAGCGCGTATTGGAAATCGAAGGCAATACTCAACTTGCGACTGTTTTAGCTTTCGATTTGTTTTTGGTGGGAATCGATACGGTAAGATGTAGCTATAATAAAAAAGGGTATCGGTTCGATTGTAGACTTTAATCTATTGGATGGAAGATGAGAAAAATTCAACTGTAAATAAAGTTTGATGAAGATGTGTAAAACATATATATATATATATATATATATATATATATATATATATATATATATATATATATATATATATATATATATATATATATATATATATATATATATATATATATGTACACTTTATGCAATCGCTAAGAATTTTTAAAATTATTTTATAAATTAAATCTCTTACGTATAATTTATTTAAAATGAAAATTTTCTCATCGACGAAGCAATGGTATAAAACATATAATAAATCGAATGTTTCAAGAACGTTATTGCTGTCCTTTCCAAGCTGTAATTTAAATTATACAAATCATACAAAGTATTAAAATAATATATTATTTATCATAGTTCTTCTGCACGAAACCATATCGTACAACGTAAATTGATAAAAAAAAAAAAAAAAAAAAAAAAAAAAAAAAAAAAAAAAAAAAAAAAAAAAAAAAAAAAAAAAAAAAAAAAAAAAAAAAAAAAAAACACATGATACAACATATTATCGCTAAATCATAACTGCGAATAAATATTTTACAAAAATTAATCCTTTTTATGCTTGACTAACATTATTCATAATAATAATTATTATTAATTGCAGACTTCGAATTCCGTGGCTTCCGTACTTTATCAATTGGCGCTGCATCCAGAAAAACAAGATACACTGTACGAGGAAGTTAAGAAAGTTTTACCTCCAAATGGAAAAGTCGATGTTTCCCACATCGATCAATTGAAGTATTTAAAAGCTTGCGTGAGAGAAACCCAAAGGTAATTTTATAAGTTGCGTTATCGAACATTTTTTTTTCTTCGTCGAATAATTTTGCGTTCGATTCGTTAAAACTCTTTTCTTTTTTTCGAGTTTACTTAGCTCGCGCATTCGCCATTGTTGTTTACAATGTCATTGTAAACAAATGCCATAAATTTAACGTTCGTTAAACAACGCTGATGGTATTACGAAGAAAGTAACGATAATAATAATAATAATAATAATTTATTTTCTCTGTTAAAAAATAACGTTCGGCTCGACACAAAGAATGTACCCAGTGGTGATAGGGAACGGACGCTGCATGACCAGCGATACGACAATCGGCGGCTATCAAGTGCCCAAAGGCGTAAGTCTTATTTTTTCTTTTAACGTCGGTCCTTTCTCACCTCACCTCCGTACAATCGTCCGATCGGCTGTGCGCGAAAGCGTACGCGATTGTAATATCGTCTAATGCATGTAACGCTGTAATAACGATGATTTATGAGCGTAAAAGCGAAAGTAAGTGTACGAGTATGTATGGCTGTGGTAACAATACGCGACGATACATGTATATATATATATATATATATTAACTATTGTGATATCGATGAAATCGTAAGCCGTTATTGTTGCGCATGTGAAATTTTTCCTTTTCTTTATTTTTCATCTTTATCGAATTTTATTTTTTAAGGCTTAAAATCAATAATCCATTAATTTTGAAACATTTTACGTCAATTATCCAATCCGATCCGTACCTGATGTATAAGTATGAATTAATTTTGGATTGATCGTTTCATTAATCAGTTCATACAGCTTACGTCATTTAAATATTAATAATTGTAACAAAAAAAAAAAAAAAAAAAAAAAAAACAAAAAAAGAGCAAGATTGAAAGACAAAACTAATTTCGATTTATTTAAAAAAAATCAAGGTACACGTGGTATTCCAGCATTACGTAATCAGCAACACGGAGCGTTATTTTCCCCGAAGCGAACGTTTCTTACCGGAACGTTGGATCGGCGCGGGATCGGTCGAGGCACCGGCACCGAGACACGCGTTCGCCTCGTTGCCTTTCGGCTACGGCAGACGTATGTGCCTCGGACGTAGATTCGCCGAGCTCGAAATTCTTATATTGCTGAGTAAGGTACGTACGTATATGTAAATGGCTTTCAAAATTTTATTAACCTTACCTGTTTCTTCGCTACCGATAGGCAAGATTGAAATAAGAAAAAACGATTTTTTTTTTTTTTTTTTTTTTTTTTCGTGATGACACTACATCGATTTATGATAGTGTAGAATTTAAAACTTTGAATGAGAATTCAGATAGCTAGTTTATTTGCTAATATTTAATTTTTTTTTTTAAACGGACACGAAAATTCTATAAAATATTGTTTGGATTTTTGGTGAAAAGAAAAGTAAAATTTTATATTCATAAATCCGGATTAATGATAATTTTAAAGATTAATTATGAGTAAATGTAACAATTTTACGCAACGATTACACAATACATTTAATATTAAAATGATAGAAAATTGCCTTGTAACTTTTTCCTAAGTTATATATTCCATACGAATTATTGCATAAGATAATTATTTAATCCATCGTTAACAAAACGATATCGATTATCTAGAATAAAGAGAAAAAAAAAAAAGTTGCGGTGAAAAAAAGTCGTTAAAAACAAAAAGCTCATCAGCGCGTGCGGGTATAACGATTCGATTGATTGCATACAGACGCGCATACTCATCGAACTCGTTGAAAAACCATAATCATATATTATTTGAGCACGAATGGTATTGTCTTCGTAAAATGCCTTACAATTTAGGTGTAGGTAAAAGGTATAAAAAAAATTGCCCGTCATCGTCGTACGTACGACGTACGAGATTATTATATGTGTGTATATATATATATATATATATATATATATATATATATATATCATATACACGAGCAAGGGAAGCGCTTATAGATCGAGAGAGGAGAGCGAGGGTACAAGAATAATGTTAAAAACGCGAGCGTTAGAAATTTACGCGGATATTGTCTAACCTGTTTTCTCAACTATGCGTAAACATAGGTATATGTGTATATACTTATTTCTCAAGCGTTTTGCGTCCGCGTATAAACTTTGAGAAATTAAATTTAACAATAAGGAAATACTTGGCTTGGATAACTATCCGAAATCTTGGACGATTTATTGCTCATTCGAATTTTTTCGAGATTACGTGTATATACGAGAAAGGGAAGCGCTTATAGATCGAGAGAGGAGAGCGAGAGTACAAAAATAATGTTAAAAACGCGCGCGTTAGAAATTTACGCGAATATTGTCTAACCTGTTTTCTCAACTATGCGTAAACATACGTATATGTGTATATACTTATTTATCGCGATATTATTAAGACTTATCCTTGTGCGTGATCGCATAATTATAACTTTAGGAAGTCATTTTTAAGAAAAAAAAAAAAATAATAAAAAGCTTCTTCAAAAAGTTAGGTATACAGGCTTGTATTAAAAAAGAAAGTAGGCTTTATCCTTTTTTATCTTTGATATACAAAGGTTAAAAAAGCAACCCATATATTAAAAACCATAAACAGCTGGTTAATCTGAAACGAAAATTCGTTCGTCTTTCTCTAAATAATTCAATCTCTCGTCTCGTTCATGCGGTTACTTTTATCATCGTTCATCCTCGACTCGAAAAAATTAAAAAAAGAAAATAGTAAATAAAGGATAAGAGAAAAGGAGATACGACCGCAAAGCATCAATAAAATTCTCGTAAACCTTGCCGAGACCGTTCGCTCTCGTAATTATGATATTATCTATGCAAACGAAATACCACATCCGCGACTATTGTGCATATCGTTGCGCAAGACCCGCGCGCACAAATGAAAAAATCACGCGGGAAAACGCAACGATAGGCGCAAAACGCATTTCGAAAAAATAAACGAAAAAAAATAAATTATCAATCGTACATTCCTCCCCGTAATTTTACCTCATATAATGCCCCATTCTTCAACCTTTCTATATTATATATATATATATATATATATATATATATATATATATATATATATATATATATATATATCCTATATATGTATATTTTATTTAACGACTTCCAAGCTTTAACTTTAACGCTCGCACGCGTAAAATTCAATTATACCAACGGCTGTAAAATTTCATTTGCGGAGACTTTACTGTCCCGCGTTAAAATATCTACAACTTTACGGCTGCGCGTTTACGCGTCCGACGTATATATGGAACGTTCCAATGAATTCTTAGTAAATTTCGGAATCGAGTTCCTTTTTTTTTTTTTATTTTTTAAAATTTATCAATTTTTAGTTTATATTAATCAATTATCAGCTCAAAATATTTGATTTTTAAAAAGTTACGCGCGTTTAAAAAAAAAAAAAAAGGAATAAAATTTTTAAACCGTTATATCTCGAATACTAATCATTGGAATCGCATAATTTTTTTTTTCTTTTTTTTTTTCAATTAGGCCAATAATATTCAACTTTTAAAAAATATATAATTTGACGGAGAATTTTTTCTTTTTATAAAAAAAAAATTACAACAATTTTTTATAAACAAATTTTCTTTTTTCAATCGAGGGGCAGATACGACTTTCGATTTTTTAATGTCACAATTAAGCTCAAGGTCGCCTCTTTAAACTCATAAAAAAGAAAAAAAAAAACTCGTCGGGTAGTTTAAAAGAAAAAATATTAGAGCAATTTGAAAGTTGACGCTCCGCGCTAGTTGCTTTTTGCCGCGACGCGCCGCACTTAGCCTTATGATGTATACGCGTACGTATGTGCTGCATGATACAACGACTGCTTACGGAGCGCTTTGTCTCACATCTTCTAGCTTCATTCCTATTTCGGAGCACTTGTTTGCTAGATTTTTTTTTTAATATCAAATTAAAGCTTAATGTTTCCTTTCTGATTTCGTAAAAACAAAAAAAAAAAATTCGTTGGGCAGTCGAAAAAAAAAAAAGAAAATATATATAGGAGCAATTTGAAGCTGACGCTCGGCACTTACCGGCGCACGCAGCTTTACATATGCGTTGCAACATTGTTATAAAATCCACTTCAAATTGCTCTAATATTTTTTCTTTTAAACTACCCTACGAGTTTTTTTTTTTTTTTTTTTTTTTTTTTTTTTTTTTTTAATGAGATTCAAGAGGAGACACCGAGCTTTATATTGACATTGAAAAATCGAAAATCGTATGTGCCCTTTGATTAAAAATCCTAATTTGTTTATAAAAAATTTTTGTAATTTTTTTTCATAAAAAAATTTTACGTCATATTATATATTTTTTAAAAGTTCAATATTATTGCCATAATTAAAAAAAAAAAAAAAAATTATGTGATTCCAATGATTAATATTCGAGATATAACGCGGTTTAAAAATTTTATTCCTTTTTTTTTTTTTAAACGCGCATAACTTTTTAAAAAATTAATATTTTGAGCTGATACTTGGCAGGAAATCTTATTTTAATATAAACTAAAAATTGGCAAAATTTAAAAAAAAAATAAAACTCGACTTCGAAACGTACTAAAAATTCATTGGAACGTCCCATATACGAGCGTTCGAATGAATTTTAAACGCACGACTGTGTATACTTATTCGTTAAAAAGTAAACTATGGAATTCTCGGATAAACTGTTCGTTCTTGGAAGAATTATTGTTCTTTTTTGTTAGTGCAGTGATAATTGCATTTGAATTATATCTTTACTCTTTGCTTTGGCGGCGGATATACAAAAATGCGCTAATACCTTGGCACGTATTTTTTTTTTTTTGGAACGTGGGAAAGAAAAAATTGTTCAATTTTCTATTTTTTTTTTTTTATTTTTATTTTTATTATTCATAATGTAATCTTTCTTTTTATTTAAAGAATTATGAAAATAATAATTTAAAAAGTTATAAAAATAGTTTGAAAATATGTTAAACATTATAAAATTCATTTGTAACATTATATAAAATTTATCATAGATTTTTTTATCTTCTAGATTTTTCAACGATACAAGGTAGAATATCACTATGAGAAATTGGAATATTATATAGATCCAATGTACACACCGAAAGGACCATTGAAATTTAAATTCGTCGAAAGGTCAAAGTTAAACACAACTGAGAAGTAGTGATTCTTTTATTTTTCCTTTTCATATATATATATATATATATATATATATATATATATATATATATATAGTACTTTTATTTTTAAAATACGTGAATACATGTTATATATACATAATGTAGAAAACAGACAAAAAAAAAAAAAAATTTACGCGTCGTCTCATTCGCAAAAAAATTTGTACAGATATTTTCGTTGGCAATTTTTTTTTTTTTTTTCGTTTCTTTTCTTACATGTATACATATTGTGCGCTGCTGTAACTATTTAAATAAAAATTCGTTCTATTCTATGTTGTAAATGCTGATGATTTTTTTCTTTCTTTTCTTTCTTTCTTTTCTTTTTTTATTTATTTGTACTTTTGTCCATTTCTATTAACCATGTTGAATTTTAGTTCTCCGTCCGGTGCATACATAAAAGTCACCTTGTATTTGAGTGGCTCGTATTTATATTCAATTTTGTATTCTCGTATTAGCTGAAAAAAAAAAAAAAAAAAAAAAAAAATTTTAATATATTCCTTTATTTATATATGTTTGAATATTTAATATATGTTCGAGCAACTCGATAAAAATATCGGAATGTCAATAAAACATCGGAATTTGAAATCTCGCAACGTTTCGACCGCAGAAACAAACGTCAGCGAGGCATCGGCAAAGAAACGCAACGTCGGTTATCTTTATGCAAGGCGTAATCGTTTACGCATTGCGCAACGCGCTCAAATAGCTCGGATGAAAAGGTAAAAAAAAAAAAAATAATAATAATAATAATAATAATAATAATAACAACAATAATAATAATAGTTAAAAACCTTGGTAAGCAACACCTGCATCTCGAGATCAGCGAATCTTCGTCCAAGGCACATGCGAGCCCCGTAACCGTAAGGCAACGAGGCGAACGGATGAAGTTTCTGATCCGCGGTGTCTTTCAGCCAACGCGACGGCTTGAAACTTTTCGCGTCCTCGACGTACTCCTCCATGCAACCCGTTACCAATGTAGGAAATACGACTTGTACCTGTGTACAGAAATATTTAAGCGTTGAGAAATAATAATTTATCATCGCTGTCTGATGATTTATCGTTCCCTCTTTTTATTTATTTTCGTTCGGTGTATATAATCAAAGGATTTAAATTTTTATTTCGTTCGATGACATTTTTTTTTTTTTTTTTTTTTTTTTTTTCATCAACGACAGTCGTCACGCAAGAGATAAACAATTTCTCGAAAATGATAAAAAAAATTAATGTTCTCGCTTACTCCTTTGGGTACGTGATAACCGCAAATAATCATATCGTTCTGCAATGTCCTCCCGTTTCCTATAACGGTCGAATACATCCTGTAAACAAACAATCGCTATTGTATACCTTTATAAAAAATAAAATAAACCCTCGACAATAATACGCGTATACGTTTATAGTATATCGATAAAATAACATCGTACCTGAAGACTTCTTTGATAAAAGCTTTCATATAATGAGCTCGATCGAGATCCCTCGTCGTTAAAGGAGTCGCGGTATCGGGAACGATTCTCATCAGCTCTTGGTATATCTTCTCCTGCTCCTCGGGCCTCGTCGCCAGCTGATAAAGCATCGAGCACACGGCCATGGAAATCTATCGATAAAAATTTCACTTTCTCTTTTACTTTTCATCATTATTATTGTTATTATTATTATTATTAATTTTTTTTTTTTTTTAATTACGTGCCGCTTTCGATATTTTAATATTTGTATACATCACGAGATTACCGTGTCGATTCCAACGAGTATGAGATCGAGGGCGAGAATGTACGCCATTTTTGGATTTGATTCTTTGGCCAAAATTCGCTCGACGAGGGACAATTCCGACTCGTGCATTTGCTCTCCCTGGCTCTTCTTTTCGTTTAGCCTCTCTATCGCTGCGTCAATATACTTCATGCATATCCTGAGCAAGAAAATGAAAGAAATTTCATTTTCTCTCCATTAAATATTTTTACATTTTAAATTATTGCATCTGTAAATTTTTCTTCCTTACGGTAATCGAACGAACGAAAAACGCTAAACTTAATCGTGGCTTAAACGTAATCGTTAAAATAAACAATTTCGCTAAAGTTGCGCGCTTATAAGCAAAGCTCCAAAGTCGGTTACCGTCGTAAGCGAAAAATTTTTGGAGTTGTCACACGCGCGTTCGGGCATATACTTACTGCACGAAGAAATCCATGTTGCGGACGTAGCGCGTCCAAAGAGGCGTCGGTATGTACCTCCAGTAAGGAGCTTTGAGCTCGAGGGTGGCAACGTTCCTAAGCGCATACTTAGCCGCGTCGATGATCTTTTGCGGTTCGGAATCCGGCGTCAATTCACCGCCCAAACAGCCTAATCTCACGTCGAGTGCGACTCGACCTATACCTGTAACCAAGATTGTTCAAGATACATTTTTTTGCAAAATTGTTGACTTTAATACGTATAAATATATTTTTTACTTAGTTAATTTCATAAATCGATAAATGGTACGGTAAAACGTTTCTTTTTTTTTTTTTTTTTTTTTTTTTTTTTTTTTTTTTCCTATTCTATTTTATATTTAACAAAATAAATGAACCTTTCTTTATACTTGATAAATATTTACGACGACGAATCAAACGAATGTGTGAAAAATTCAAGGAATTAATCGACGTACACGACGCATGACATCGATCTAATCGTTCTGTTTTAAATTCCGTTTACCAAATAAATACATATAGATTTTCTTTTAATTATTTTAAAATTCTCAACGAGTAACGTAAACTATATAATTCCGCTTAATAATTTAGCATACAATGAACCCTTGCGTATTGAACGATAGCCATAAAGAGTACTATGACGTAGAACAAAAATTCAAAAATATCGTCTACCGATCTCATCGGTCTATGCATAACGAAACAATAATTAAACGATCGATTACATTCCAAAGCCCATTTGTGAATCTCGTTGTCGAAATCTCCCGGCATCTCGTCGTTTTTATCCTTGATTGTCTCGATCCTGAAAATGATAGATTAACAATAATTTATTTCTTTTTTTTTTTTTTTTCAAGAATATAATTGATAAAAATTCGTTCGTAAAAAAAAAAAAAAAAAAAGTCAATACGGACGATTTACCTCTTTATAAAATCATTGGTGACCACCTCGATCGGCGTTATGTATTTTTTGACCGTCTGTGGCTGGAGAACCGGTTTTTGGACCCGCGTACGGAATTCTCGCCACTGTTCGCCGTGTCTGAAATCGACGTGGATGAGATTATCGCTCGCAAGGTTTTGGCAATTTTTTTTTTTTTTTTTTTTTTGTTTTTTTTGCAGTAAAAATTCATATCGATCCTATAATTTTTTTTCTTTTACTTTTTCGTATAATTATATAGTTTTGGAGAAATTTTGTAGCCGAAGCTTATTCGTTTGCGTGTTTACGAAATAAACGCTATTGCAAAATATACGATTCATATTAAGATACCGGTTAGAAAAAAAGAAAAAAAAAAAAAAGGTTTCCAAACATTACGTTGAATTTACCGCTTTAAATCAGCAAGGAAATTACGGTAATTTACTATTCTTGTAATTCTAGCTTGCCTAATTACCCGAGCGCGGTTAACGAATTTGCGCGAGAATAACGTTTACGATAGGTTTTCATCGTATCTTTTTCAACAATACGAGAAAGCGCAGATATCTTTCGTCGTAATCTCTGGACATTTGTAATTTTTCAAAGAAACAATTGAAATTGCCTTTGACCGTTCGGAGATAAGTAATGAGTTTTTTGCTTTTTTTTTTGTTTTTGCAACGAGTTAGAAACTACAATGTTTTACTTTATAGATATAGCTTCGATGTAATTACTCGTTTTTATTATTAGCTTTATTTAAATGCTATGTATGCCCGTAAAATTTTTAATTTCAAACGAATATTTACAAAAAAACATACATCGTTTCAAATGATTTAAATATAGAAATGTTTTTTTTAGAAGAAAATTCATTATTTTTTTAATAAAGTTATCATCCCGGGTTCTATCGTTAATCTCACGCTTGTACTTTTTCAACGGTTAAGAAAAAAAAAAAAAAAAAAAAAAAACACGTTCCACCACAAACTTCCAAAGGAATAAACGCAGTTATACCGATCGTAAAATCAAGCGCGTATAATTAAAAAAATTTAAAGACTATTATTTCAGGCACATTCTCCAACGCGTTATAATTTTTTCGTTAGGTTAAATATACATAATTTAAAATAAAAGAAAAAAAAAAAAAAAAAGTCACACAACTTACACTCCAACGACACCGGGGAGATCGCCAAAGAAATCCTTTCTCACTTCGCCCTTGTATTTAACGAGACAAGGCATCGAAGGTCTAAACGGCGTTGGTCCTTCCTGCCTGTAAACCCTTTCGATCTCGTCGGCGTCGTAAACGAACAATAAATCCGGCCTGCCGATCAAACCGGTGAGCCTCGTTATCTTTCCATAGTGTTGATAAAACAATTGGGATATGCGTGCCGTGTCGGATATCGTGTACTGTCCTATAACGGGAAAAAGTCGCCAAGTGTTGCCCAATAATGGAAGGGGTTTGGGTCCAGGTATGTCCTCGTATGGTTTCACCTCCAAATCGACGGCGGCCGCCGGCGAATCGACGCTCGATCGAGCGCTCAAACTCTCGCTCGTTATCTCGCGACGGCAGAGCCTACTCGCCAGACTCGCGCTGCTTTTCAAGTTTTTCATGGTTTTTGCTTGGAACTTCTCTGCCCGATTATCGACCTTATTGATGCGGACTTGAGCTGAAATTTCGTTGTTTTATTTGATTTATTAAACATTTTTAACTAAACTTATGAAAATAATAATTTTGATTAATTAACAATTGAAATTTTTGTTTGTATTAAAAAAAAAAAAAAAAAAAAAAAAAAAAAAACAGGTGGCATTTCGATTTAGAAATCATTATAATTACAAAAAACACAAAATTTTTTATTTTTACAAAGATAAGCTTAAAATACATTACTTAACTTATAATAACAGTACGAAAATTATTTTCGCTTTTATTTAAAAAAAAAAAAAAAAAAAAAAAAAAAATCTATAATAAATTGTGAAATAATTGATACTGACCTATTTTATAAAAACATTTCACTCATAAAAAAATATATCGAAGTATAATAATTAAATCTATCCAAGTATTTATAATTTAAAAAAAAAAAAAAAAAAAAAAAAAAAAAATCTATAATAAATTGTGAAATGATTGATACTAACCTATTTTATAAAAACATTTCACTCATAAAAAAATATATCTAAGCATAATAATTAAATCTATCCAAGTATTTATAATTTAAAAAAAAAAAAAAAAAAAAAAAAAAAAAATCTATAATAAATTGTGAAATGATTGATACTAACCTATTTTATAAAAACATTTCACTCATAAAAAAATATATCTAAGCATAATAATTAAATCTATCCAAGTATTTATAATTTAAAAAAAAAAAAAAAAAAAAAAAAAAAAAAAATCTATAATAAATTGTGAAATGATTGATACTAACCTATTTTATAAAAACATTTCACTCATAAAAAAATATATCTAAGCATAATAATTAAATCTATCCAAGTATTTATAATTAAAAAGAAAAAAAAAAAAAAAAAAAAATAATTAATAAGCAATCAAAATAATAATATTTCTAAATGAATTTTCGATTTAATAACAACTTAAATTATGTATAAAACAAAGTAGATTAAAATATATAATCTCACAGATTATAAACAATTAATTAAATACTTAATCACCTCGGGTCTGTTAACACTTAACGACAATATTATAATCACTGACCATTAAATATGCGATTAAATAATACGCAAACAGTCCATAAGGTTAGCAACAAAATAATTTAATCTGACAATAATGATAATAATAATAATAATAATAATAATAATAATAATAATAATAGGTAAATTTCCATCAAATAGTCTCTCTATCTCTCGTAATAAACAAGTTTCATCGATCGCAATCTCGCCAACTGTGTTTCGAAAACTATGCCGTGTACGAAAATTTTACAAAAATCTACTCGGAGTATGAAAGCCGGTCTAAGCTCTTCAATTTAATTATTCATTATCCAAAATTTCAAGTCCGGTTTTCTCCGGCTGTTAATTTATTTTGTATATATGAGTTCGTCATTTACATAGGTAAGATATTATTTTTAAAATGGCCTTCAATTTTTTTTTTTTTTTTTTTTTTTTTTTTTTGGTTTTTAAAATGTACGTGTAATTTTTTATATTATGAAGCAATGAGATTACATTTTGTTTAAAGAAATGCTATTTTTTTTTCACTGTATACTTTTATATACATTCGACCGACAAAAAATTATTTTACAAATTAAAAACTATGACCAAAGCAAGCTTTAATTATTAAGAAAATAATTATTTTTTCTTTCCTTTTTTTTTTTTTTTTTTAATTTAACAATCTCAATCGCGCAACTTAAATTACTCGCGTTACGGGCAAAGAAGTGCGCAAATTATTTTAGAAGTAGTGCGAGACGTGACGAAATAAATTTTATCGCAGTTGGTATGGTTTTATAAATTTGTTAAAAAAATTTTTAACTACGTGTCATTTTTAAAATGTAAACATTAATTATATTTGTAAATATATATATATATATATGTATATGTATGGATCGCTATAGATTATTTTGTTAATTTTTTATTCTTGAATTCTTAGAATAAACAAAACAATGTCAATAAAAAAAAAAATAAAAAAAATCGGTTTATTTTTATAATAAAAAAATATACGCAAATGACATACGAATAATTAAAAAATTTGCGCGAAGCGAAGTACACAAATAATCAGCATACAAAGAACGATCGCCAGATCCGCGAAGATATAATGTTAATGTAATCTATTACTCAAAGAACAACGTCCGTGATACGAATAATTTATAAAATTCAAAGCAGTTCCATCGATAAACGCAAATTAGCGTACGGCGATTAGAAAATTAATTTATCGTCGCTTCTACGGTTTATACATCGATCAAATCCGTGATGAAAAAGAAAGAAAGAAAGAAAAAAAAAAAATAATAATAATAAATAATTTGGTAACGACATACCGAGCTTCATGCGAAAAAATACATTATGGCATTAATTACAGTCGGCGATAGATTTCGTATAACAAAAATAAAAGACCGCCGGTGCGTCGAAACGACGACGCCGCGCATAACTACTAATGAACGAGCCGTCGTTATTAGAGGCGCATTGTGAAAATTCTACTTAATTGCAATAATAATTAACATTACCAAATTTTCACGCAAAATCTTGATTACGTATACATGAAAAAAAAAAAAAAAAAAAAATAAGAAAAAAAAAAGGACGATAAATCGCAATATCAAACATTATACATATATGTATGTGTGACGAGTTTTTTACCCCATGCTGCACACACCATACGTGCATAAAATCAAAGATCGCATTGAAATGCGCAAGCTGCACATCCAGCTTGCGCGCGTCTCTTTTAACAAAGACGCGCGCATATTGCGTATATATGCTAGGAAAACAGTACGCTTCGGAGAAAGTACATATGTATTCGAACTTGGCGGCGGCGACTTTGCGCCGTAGCCGTATAAGCGAACGCGTACATACATTATGCCTGTAGGCGGAGAAAAAAAAAAAGAAGCGCAAAATGGAACGTTGCTTGCCTTCGTCACGACGACGTTGCGACTTGAGACGCGATGAGTGTTATCTTTACGGAAATGAACCGTTTATTTGTGCGTTTGAAGCGTACACAGTTCAGGTGAGTATTTTTCTTTCGTTCAAGTCAAGCGCAAATTTAGCCATTAAAAGATAATTATGTAGTCCTTTTCTTTTATTATTATTACTTATTGTTACTTATTTTATTTTTGGTAAAATAATGAAACAATAAGCTGCTTCAACATTTTTATTTAATAAAACATTGTAATAAACGAACTTTTTAACGTTGACAAATAAGTAAAAATTTAATCGTTAACTGAATTTCCTTCAAAGAACGCTTCAACGTACATCAGAAGAGCTTCTTATAACGAAATCAAGAAACCTTCCGAACGTTTCTTTCCCTCACGAATTGCCATTAAAGAACAACGTACAACGACGATGTCGCAACCTATGAAACTTGCGCAGGTTTTAACCGCACCGAAAACAAGATAAAAGAAAGAAAAATTAGGTTGTCGGTAGCGATCGACGAGAGTACAACGATATCTTGCGGTACACGTATATAGTATGTGCACCGATTTCTCGATGAAGCAATACCGTCTTGGATGATTAGCCAAACGCGAGTCGTCGAAACAGCATATAGAAGTGTAATTTTCACGGGTTGAATGTGTATATATATAATAGACAAAGAAAAAAAGAAAGAGAAGGAGAGAGATAGAGAAAGCTTCATGTATATGTATATATATATAGATATACATATATAAAGAGAGAGAGACAGAGAGAGAAATTGTACGGTATAGAGAAAGACTTGCGAGACCCAGAAACCGCAATTGCTTACCGTTGTTGTGGCGTTATACCCTACAAGTTACCTCGATACATATATATACAAAATAAGTGCAGAAGTACGACGATCATACCGATACGTTGGTTGACGAATGATAGAGAAAGAGAGAGAAAGAGAGAGAGAGAAAGAGAGAGAGAGAGAGCGAGAGAGAGAGAGAAATGACAGAGAGTAAACGCGAGTGAATTAACGAAACAATGAGGATATTGATTAAAAAATTTAATTTTTACGCAGAGTAGATACATAAACAGGATGCATATATATTTTCGTTGTAATGAATTTAAATATAGCTCACGGAGTTAAATTCGATGTACCGTTACATCAATTTTAACGCGAGCCAAAGTTTCTTTTTCCTGGTAATTATAGTTTGACGTTGGAATTTTTCGTGAAAGCGTTTCTTTATTATAAATAAAAATTAAACAGTGACATAAGAATATTGAACTAAGATTAAAATTGTTTAATTCACTATCGAAAAAGGCAAAATAACGTTAAACTCGTCAACGTCGGCGTTTAAGAGCCATTCGACCCGATGGTATTACCAAAACGTTAATTCATCAAACGCGCTGCCTTGCTCTACTAACCCATTCGAAAAAATAAATTTACACCAATTAACAAATTATCGAATAACTCACCGGTCAATCAACGCTTGCATATCGTTTACATTCAGCGATCCGATCCGATTCTTCAACTTTTCGATCCTCTCCCGCGCACTCGGCTGCTTTCTTCCTCTGTACGCGTACGCACCTGCTCACTCGAACAAAAATCCCAGCGAAGGTAAGACAAAAAAAAAAATAAATAAATAAATAAATAAATAAATAAAAAAAAGAAAAGAAAAGAAAAAGAACAAGAAAAACCGAGCGCGCCTCCTCTTTTATACAGCGACACAGCAGCGATCAGCTTGCGCGACTCGATGAATATACATCCCATATATATCCCAAACTCGAGCGATTCCGAGGATATACTTACGTCGTGCGCGCGCGCGCTCTCTCGCGTGGAATAAGGTCGCGCTGCAACGATGGACGTGTACTCGGGTATCGTCCACGCGCGCGCGCGCACGCGATGGACTACGCGAGTTTCATCCCTACCACTCGCGAAACAGCAACACACACACACACACACACGCGCGCGCGCGCGTATAAAGTATATACGTATACGTACGGGTACTGTGTAGTATGTAGCTCGATGGAAGAATATCGAGGATTGCTATTGTGTGTCTTGCGTGTGTAAGTGGGTAACGCGCTGTTTGCGATGAGTTTTCGTTTCGGGGGGATAAGAAGTGGAAAGGAGAAAGGGAGAGAAAGGGAGAGATTTTTAACTCTTTTCGGTATGAGTTTTTTCATTTTTAACAGTACTCACAAACTTACGAAAGGTATTCTCCCTCCTCAAGAGCCCATCGTTTGACAAGTTACATTGACGCAACTTAGTCAATTCTATAACTTTAAATGATAGTAAAAAAATTTTGTTAAAAAAAAGAAAAACAAAAAAAAAAAAAAAATTGACGCGCAACAATTTTTACGTTTAAATAAATTAACGTAAACATAAAAAGCGTTTCGGTATTTTTTTTGTTTTGTTTTTTTTTTTTTTTTGTTTTACTTTTTTTTTTTTAAATAATGTGGATTACTCTTGTGTATGTTTTTAATTTTGTAAATAAATGTTTCGTTATAAAATTGTATTCTCAACTTGATTCTCTAATAAATATACACTCGTGCGAGAATAATAATTGCGCAGGTGTACAATTGTTACGAGACGACCATGAAAATAGCGGGATCAAGGACAATTCGAACACTTCGATATTACTTCAATATCGTATAGTAATGACTATATGAAATATAAATTATACATTATTAATAAATTAAAAAATTACAATTGCAGTTTTCATTTTGTTCTTTTAATTTTCGTCCATCGCTATCATAATAATAAATACTCGCGGTAACATTTTTAAAACGTCCGATTAAATAAATTGATCTATCATTACGAACGTAAAGCGCATTTTTTTAACAACGTTAAACTTTAAAGAATCTTTAAATATGCGTTTTTATAGGTATGTTTATAAAAAAAAAAAAAAAAAAAAATTAACGATTGTTGTTCAATTTAAACAATGTTTGACGAGTATATATAGATTGTTTAGAAGTGACACTTCTGCCTTTAGAGTAAAGTAAAGTTTGCGAAGCAAACTTTTTTTGTTGTTTGCTTTTCCACCGTGGCAATAATTACATTTTTTTCTTTTTTTCTTTCTGCAAATATATACACAGTATGTCGGAAAAGTTCCCAAACTTTTGAAATAAAAAATCAAAAATTACATCTAAAGAAATTTATTCCAGTTAACTTTCAACATAGTCCCCTTCCCTAGATATACTCATTTGAGCGCTCCATGAGTGATTCGAAGGCTCTCTGGTACTCCTCTTAAGTTATCGCTGTGAGACGCTCGGTGCAAGCCGCTTGAATGCTCGGTACATCTTCAAAAAATCGTCCTTTCAAGGCCATTTTTGGCTTGGGAAATAGGAAAAAGTCGGCTGGAGCCAGATCTGGCGAGTATGGGGCGTGATTGATGCGTGGGATCTGATTTTCGGCGAAATAACGTTTGACAATGTTCGAAGAATGAGCAGGCGCTTTGTCATCCAGCAAACTCCACGATCCCGGTTCCTTGTACTCGGGCCTGATGCGATTAATCCGGCGCTTCAGACGTTTTAACACCTCTACGTAATACGCAGCATTCACGGTGGTGTTTGGGGGCACAAATTCTTTGTGTATTAGGCCTTTGGAGTCGAAGTAAGCGATGAGCATCGTCTTTACCCGTGATTTTTGTTGGCGCACTTTTTGAGGCCTCGCACGGCCCGGATTGAGCCAAGCGGATGACTGGCGCTTCGTGGAAGGATCGTATTGAAAGCACCAAGTCTCGTCTCCAGTCACAATTGAGGTTAGAAAGCCCGAAGTGGTGTCGCAAGTCTCGATAAAATCTTGCCAACATTGGATGCGAGTTTCTTTCTGCTCTGGTGTGAGAAAGTGTGGAACAAATCGAGAGCAGACCTTCCTGCGGTTCATTTTTTCTTTCAAAATCAACGCGACGCTATCCTTGCTCATGTTCAGTTCGTCTGCCAACATTCTGAGAGACATGTGGCAATCCTGCTTCAGTAGCGCGCGCACGCGAGCCTCGTTTTCGTCGGTAACAGCTGTTGACGGCCGGCCGCTTCTCTCGTCATCTTCTAACGACTCTCTATCCTTCTTGAACCGACTGAACCACGTGTAAACAGTTGTACGCGACACTACACCTTCACCGTAAGCCGAATCGATCATTTTTTTCGTTTCCGCGAAAGTTTTTTTAAGTTTATAGCAGAATTTAATTGCGCCACGATGTTCAAATTTTTCATCCATCGTAGAGCTAGCACCGGGGTACTAAACACACGTTCACTCAAGCACGTTTATCTCAGAAACTAATGAACGGATACTGGTGAAAAAATTCTCAAACACTCCAGAGGGATGTAGCAACATAGTACCGGTGTCGTCCAAGAGGTGGCGCCACTCGTACAAGCGCTACAAAATAAGTTCGGGAACTTTTCCGACATACTGTGTATGTAAGTAGTTATCGAACGTTAATGTTTATCTTTTAAAAATTCATTAAATTTGAAATTTTAATCTTTAAATTATACTTAAAATATTGTTACTCTTTATTTATACAAAATTTGTTAATTATTTCGTCATTGATTATATAAGTATATTTTATTTTACTGTTATTAATTGAATGCATTACGGTAATAATGATTAAACATCGACGAGTAAACCAATACGATATAACATTACGCAACGCAGAAGAAACTACAGATTTACAACAAGAATCCAAGACTTAAACGTTTGTAATATATTAATATAAATAAATCCCGTTCGTTCCATAATATAAAATGCATAATACTACATTGGTTTCTTTTAAATTTTATCCATAGCAAGAATAATATACAAAAGGGAAGCTGAACGCAGTATATATATATATATATACACGTATACACCGACGAAGGATCGGCAATGTATACATATATACGCATCTCGAAAGAAAGTGAAAAACCACGCGGCCGTTTCGAATCTCCTTTCGTATGCGTAATTTTCTTTAAACATTATCCCGTCCGTATACTTTCTTCGAAACTTAAGCAATTAACAAGGGTCTGCGTGCAGTGAGCATTAAATGTCGTCGCGCGGATTATTGTCTCTTTGTGTGCCATTGCTACGGTGTCTTCAGGTATGTACGTTAACGAACGCGCACTTGA
Organism: Chalcis sispes; assembly: GCA_949987625.1. Taxonomy (NCBI): domain Eukaryota; kingdom Metazoa; phylum Arthropoda; class Insecta; order Hymenoptera; family Chalcididae; genus Chalcis; species Chalcis sispes. Next base: position 80,500,714 of record OX465094.1, read on the forward strand.
AATATGCCGTTTTTATAGTTTCCTTAACGTTTTCTATGGCCGATATTTATTGCCCACTCGACGCGCGAAACTTTGGTTTCTTATGCATTTAATCTGTGTGTGTGTGTGTGTGTGTGTGTGTGCGCGTTTATAGGTATACAGTATTTCTACAACCGAGATATACTTTACTCGAACTCGCGAAACATTAGTTCAACCTTGCGACAATTTAAGAGAATTCAATGAGTGTAAAAGCGCGTTGATGACTCTCCAGCCTTTTTTTTCATCTTATGGTTGTTTTCTTTTTTGTTTAATTTTACGTAAGAGTTTATCGCTAAAAAAAAAAAAAAAAAAAAAAAAAAAAACGCTCAATGAGGATATCGACAAATTATTGAATCGATAAAATTTGAAATAAAACTTTTTATTTAATGTTTAATAATATAGCGTAGCATTTGAATGGATAATTACATTTTAATGCATTTTCAACTACCTCGCCATAATTAAAATGCAATCAGTTTTTTTTTTTTTTTTTTTTTTTTTTTCGACAAATTACAAAACCAAAGTCGATCGATATACGTATACAACAAATGGATTTAAAAAAGTAAAAAAAAAAAAAAAAAAAAAAAGAAAAAAATTGTAAAATTGTCGGTATTGCGATAATAAAATTAAAAAAAAATACATAAATAAATAAATAAATAAAAACATAAATTTATCGAATCAGTACATAAAACGATCATAGTTTATTTTTAAGTCAAATTTTCCACGGCGGTAACGAATCGTCCTCATTTTTCTACCGAACAATGTTGCGAGTAACGCAAAGAAAAATCGCGTTCGATGCGCTTAATGCATATTAAGTCTATAAAGAGCGAATAGGCGACGTTGCGCGAGCTCGAACGATCGATATTATAATCTTTCGTTAGCTTTGTTTTTGCCTTCTTTTCGATTTATTTTTTAATGTTAGATGCACATTGAAGAGAAAAAAAAAAAAAAAAAAAAAAGAAACGTTCGTAATAAAAAAAAGTTTTTGTATATAGTTACGTTTTAAGTGAATAATTATAGAGCAGACATTGTTGCTGTGAAGTAAATAATTGTTTTTTAATGAAGTCGAGTTCGTTAAAAAGAAAAATAAATTGACTTTTAATTTTCTTACTACTTAAAATTAATAATCATTATTAAATATTGGTGATCAATGGTGTAATAAATTAAAAGATAAATTGAAAAAGGAAAAATTTTTGAAAAATTTATGCATACCATAAATAAACAGACTCACGGCTTATAAAATCTCGAAAATAAAAATAATTTGAATCCTCAAAGCTCTAATTAGGTAAACTATTTTCTCGGAAATACATAAATATAATCGTACACATTCACATAATCACAAGTTACAACGATATATAGCTTCCGTGACTTATGAAACGACGCATAAAATAACGCATTAAAAATTTGCGTATCGCGTCGATAATAATTTCACCGACCTAAAAATTCAATTTATTTATGAAAGCAAAGCATATAGCAAAACGAGTGAGGCGCGCGTAAATATCGAAGCTTCGTTCGTAGTGTCAAAAAATTTGTCAAAAATTCAAAACGTGCTTTATCGCAGGTATACTGTATACTATATGTATATATAAATATATATATATATACACATAGACATCAACCGATCTTACAGAGCGCGCAGTTAATTTTACGATTTAAGTACCCTGCAAGTAATCCCTAAATCTTACTCCCCTTCTATCGTATCGTACGACTGTCTTAATCTCCGAAAGGTCCGCCCGTAGGTATACGCAAACTTTATACTCACCGTGTACGTATACGCATCGAGTAAGATTTCGTTTCGAAAGAAAAGGTTTTCGTCGATACACACACACACACACACACACATACACGTATATGCATAAGTAAGTATGGGGGAAAAACGACGTCGAGGTATTGGCGATTTTCCCAAAAATTGCCGGTAAACTGTCAGCGGTGGTGGTAGTTTATGTGCGTCTCCACGTAGTTGTCTCTCCCTCTCTTACTCAGCTTGTATTACCGATTTAACACAAGCAGAGTGTACTTATATTTCCCCGAGTAGCACCGAATCGTTAAAGTGTATTGTACGCATATACTTATGTAGGATTCGACGGATGGCGAATAAACCGCTCGGTCGCTCTCTCAGTCTTGTCTTCAACCCCGTGCGATCAACAACGATTTTCTCTAAATTTTTTCGTTTTTACGTCAAGTTTTCAGCGTCGATCGTTGATTTAATTTTATCGTTGTTGTTGGAAAAAACTGTACGTACATACAAAGTGGTATAATAATTTAACAAATGTTTACATGATTGGTTGTGGCGTTGAGAAAATAAAAATGCCCGTAGCCGATTGGATAAAGAAAAATATGTTTGGTACATACTCCGAAGAATTGGTAAGTTGAAATTTTTTCACGCTTTAAACGATAAGCTTTTTTAATACGCATAAAATCATTAAATATTATATTATTTTTACCAAATCGATGATAAAGTTTTATTTTTTTATTACGAAAGGAAATTCTTCTTTATAACTTTTTGATCAAACAACTTTTCGCGCAATAAAATAATTAAACAACTAGTGTCAACGTACGTTTTATTAATAAAAAAGAAAAAAAAAAAATTCTCACGTTGTTCAAAAAACCAATAGGGCAGATCGTTGACGGATGCGGAGGTGCGCTTTCAGCGCTGCCTCGAGCAGCTCTCGGTACCGTCTTGGTACCGGACTTACTCGAAGCCGCCGACTCTGCGTAAAAACAAAACACCCATCGAATGTCGCACGCCGAGCTGGAAGAAGATGAAAATAAAGAGCGGCAACACGCCGAGGAAGACACCGAAGAAGCGCTCGGAAAAATTTACGCCGAAGGGTGATAAGATAGGTAAAAACTAACGAGAATATATTTTCGAATGTGTTGGAATTTCGAGAAAGTTTTTTATTGTTGACTTTTAAAGTTTTAATTGTAAACAATTTTTTTAATTTTTGTAATAATTCTAAATTCACGAAATTTCCTGATTATTTAACGATAACAATGCACCATCTTTTTTTTTTTTTTTTTTTTTTTTTTTATAAATTTATTGTATTCAATTAGATTTGTAAATTAAAATTTATTTCTATCCTATTGTAGCTTAATTAAATTTAATTTTTACTATTCAACCTTCTTGTTTTTTTTTTTTTTTTTTTTTTTTTTTGTTGTTTTTTTTTCAGCGAGTTCACGAACCTCCAGACCAGACAGCGGCTTCAACGAAACTTATCGAATCAGCCGAAAAACTCCAATTAGAAACAAAATTCCATTTATATCGTCGTCGAGTTCGGAATCGAATTCACCGTTATCGTCGCCTAAGCACACCCGCGCCTCGCACAATTCAAACAGCACTCTTATTATTACCTCATCCTCGTCCGACGCGGAATACGATACACCGCGAGTCAAAAATAAAAGAAACGTTGTTCATTCGTCAAAAATTGGCCAGACCGATCGTAACGATACATTTGAGATAAAGACACCTTCGCCGAAAAAGACCAGAGAAAGCATAAATGAAGAACTCTTGAATCTTTCAAAATTGCCGGTAACTCCGATAAGTCCTGGCAACACCTTTCCTCGAGTCACTCCCTCGCGAAAAATTCAAAACATCAACATAGTCTTCGATAAGCCATTCCCACCTCAAGAATCTACGACACCCGGCGCGAATGACAACTTAGCCTCAAAAACCGTCTACATAAAAACGAAAAACATCGAGTTGCACCAATGCGACGACGAATCCACCATCGTCGACGACGACTTCAGCCGCGTCGGTCGGGAAAGCAATCACGCGAGCTTTTTTATCGCCGACGTCGAGCCGCTCGGCGTCACGACTCGGATAAAAGTCTTCGCCGGGCTCGACTCCGACGAATTCGATTATCCGGAAGCGAGCTCGAAATGTTCACCCTCGCCCAACACGCGCTTCTTCAATTCGAAAAAGAAATCCACGGAGCTCGAGAAAATAGTCCAGAAAACCCGCACGTGTAACGGAAATCGTAGCCTCATCCAAGAGATAATCGACGAGCTCGAGCGCAGCATCGCCGACAGTACGCGCAGTCGAATCAGCAATCCCTCTTACTTCGAGGACGGCTCGAGCTTCGCCAAGTACACGACCCATACTCTCAAACGAATCGAGGACACGGAAGCGGAGGACGATGGACGTAGCGAGGCCAGCAGCGACGCAAGCAGCGATTCCGAGCTCGCCAAGTCGATCAGCATCTCGTTCAAGTCGTACGACAGCGAGACCGAGGAGCCAACGACGCCGCTGCCCCGGCTCTCCTCCTCCACCAGCCTCGAGGAATCCGAGAAGGAAACGAAGACAATTAAGGATAAAGTTGAAGAGGATATATCGGGGGACGAGGAAGTCCACTGGATATCGAATAAGATATGTTTTCTACAACGCACGAGTTCCCACCTAAGCACGATGTCGCGCAGTTCGAGCGTCAGTACATTCGGCTTCATCAGCGGCGTCAATTCACCGGGGCTCAGTCCGATAAAGCACGATAAACGCGAGAGCTGCTTTCAACAACCGGAGCAACAGAATAAAAAAAAAAATACAAAAGGTTGGGGCTTGACATACAGCACGAGACGCAACAGCAATAAGAATTCTGCTTCGCGACAGCCGTTTAGAATCGAGGAAACCGCGGCTGCTCTTCTCGACTCCGGTTACTCGGACAGATCCTCCGGTAAAAACGGACGATCGTCCAGCTCCACCAGAACCGTCAGCTCCGCCAATAGCGCCGTTAGATCGTCCCCCAATTCGCTCGCTTCCACGCCTACGTTGATAAACAGCGAGACTGTGATCGCGTCCAACAGCCGTTGCAGTTTCTCGTCAAAATCCGGACCTTACGTCATGAAGTCGTTTTTGGTTTAATGACGCGCGCGTCTACCTGCCTGCGTGCCAATTTCGAGGAAATGAGATAATAATGTGCGCGCGTGTATTTAAGCGTAAGTGTAAATTTTGGCTTGGTGTGAAAATTAAAACAATAAGGGGGAAAAAAAAAACACAAAAAACAAAAAAAAAAAAATAAATAAATAACGTGCGAGTGAGCGAGATTATTAAGGTTTCCTTTTATTTTTTTTTTTTACTTATCTAAACTGAACTTGTACGTAAAAGTAGGATGTACGTATATGTGGAGCAGTCAAAATACTTATGCATTGACTTAACGAAACAAAAGCCACTTGATCAAAGTTTAAAAGAAGACACTACACGACATTGAATATCTTTTTAACCATAAGAAATGTATGGGATATCAAATCGAGACGATCGTTTCATGTTTTGATGCGTCGAATGATAGATTTTATTTGTATTTTTATGCAGATTTAAACAATGTGTATCACATCGATTTAAAAAAAAAAAAAAAAAAGAGAAAAACAAATTTTTTAATTAGATATAAACAAAAAATTAGAATTTTGCATGATTCGAATGTATTTTTTTTTTTTTTTTTTTTTCATTAATCATATTTCACAGTATTTGTGCGTTTACTTGGCGTTTAAATGTCATCAAAAGTATACATCTTTAATTTTAAAAAATTTCGACGACACTTTAGAATGATACATTAAATGATTAAAAATAAAACTGTACAGAGCAAACTTAGAGGTAAAAATAATTTGTAAGAAGAAAAATAATTTGTAAGAATTTTTTATACTCAAATTTAATTTTTAACTATTAAATATAATAATATTGCTAAGGGTTTATTTTTAATGCGAAAGAGTTTGTTTGAAAAAAAAATTTTTTTTTTTTTTTTTTTTTTTTTTCTTTCATAATAAAGTTTATTTTTGATTATTACTTTTCTTTTTAGATTTTTGTTTGAAAAAATGTTAAAAATAAAAAAAATATTATGCATAAATAGTATAACTACTTAATCATTGAATATTTTACAAAACAATTAAATAAAACTTATAATACGTCAATTTTAAGCGCAGGGTTCAACTAGTCTTCGTCCCTTCTGTGATTATACATGCGCTGTTGTATTAACATCTTGAAGAGGAATAAAAAAAAAAAAAAAAAAAACAAAAGAAAAAAGAAAAAAGAAAAAAAAATGATAGTTTGATTGATTTATTACAGTAAGCAACTTAAATGACGTTCGTCATGTGTAATATGAATATTATAAACACAATTTACAAATTACAAAGAGATTAAAATAATATTCGTGTTATTTAATATAAATAAATCTCGCTTCTATTATAAATAAAATACTTGTATTTACAAGTGCACACATTGTATTTGATATTTTAATACAAGAAACAATTAAAGAAAAATGTCAAACGACATAACTTATGTACGTTTATTTCTATTCTACAAGCGACCTACTACATGTAAATAATATTATATAAATAAATGTATATTTATAACACATTATTTCGTAAAATTAAGACGTTGAATTTTAAATGTAGGTATTGAAGAAAAATATCAAGTAAATTAGCGATTTTGTAAACAGTGCATTGATTACATTTATGCTAGTGTAAAGAGATAAATAAATTCAACATATTCGTCCCATAAATCTTTGTTTATATTATTCTCTACATACCCGTCTCCTTCCTCCAATCGATATCCTCGATCTAAACCTTTATCTTAAATCATACACAAGAGACCTCTCTCAGTTGCTCGATCGAATGAAAAATAATATCGTGACGACGGAATGTGATTTCTCGAACTCGCAAATTTTTGACGTTTTTTTTTTTTTTTTTGCTGGTTAAGCTTTAAAGTTTTTTTTTTCTTTTTAATAAGAAAGAAGTAAAATTAAAATTTTCAATTGAAAAGTTAATTTTCAAAAGAGCGCGGAATCATCGAACAATCTTTATTTTTTATTTTTTTATTTTTTTTTTTTTTAAACATATTCGATGAATAAAAATACAAAGTCACAAAAATATCAACACAAGTTATCACATTAACTTTGGAGCAGCTTTTTCGGTAAGTTAACAATCTTAAAAATTTGTATACCCATGTTAATTGTCACGATGATTTATATTTATATTTAAAATAATTTGTAAGAAAAAAAAAGCAGCATGATAATAAATTTACTTTTAAATTTTAAAGTTCGCACAACGCATTATTATTGTTAAAAAAAAAAAAAAATTCAAAAAGTCTTACACTACGGTATAGTAAAATATTATTTAAAAAATTTCAGGACGAATTGTTCGATAAACTTCGAAATATTCTAAAACGAAAAACAAACCAATAAACCATGTACTCGAACTACAGCCTGGGCCTAGGCAGTCGTTCGAAATCCACGATGGACGTGTTCCGAGCGTCGAATCTGGATAACGAACCTTCGAGTTCATCGATTTCCTGCGTCACGACGTTATCCCGCACCGCTCGCAGCCGTCGTCCCGCATTACCCGATAATTCGAATCGCGACGCGACGAAGAACGCGGCTTCGTTGAAGCGCGCCAAGTCCTACCTGAGCGTCGAGATACGACGAGAATTCGAATCGACGGCTGCGGCGCTGAAGCAACAGCCGAGCACAAGGTCCAACACCTTCGTAAAGAAGCTCGTCGCGACCCTGGAACGTAGACAGCGCGAGCAAGGTGCCATGCCAGCCGATAACGAGTTTTACAAGCGCTCGTATCTCAAGTACAAGGATCCGAATAACGGTAACGCTCTCGCGGATGATACGACGGAACGGCCGCGCGAACGATCCTCGCATATCGCAGACGCTGAACCTTTTCAAACGAATGACGATTTTTACCGGTATGTTTATTTATTTATTTATTTATTTATTTATTTATTTATTTATTTATTTTTTTTTATACTCGGTTTTAGAATATATTTAATTAATAGACCTTTTATAAAATAACGACGATTAATATTTACAATGTTTTTATCAACTTGATTCGTGAAAATAATTTATTTGTAGACTACCCAGAATTAAACTTAAAGATCTGCACAAACGCGAAAACGTGTACATAGATGATTTTTCATCGGATCCCGAAGAAGAAGAAAAAAAAGAAGAAGAAAAAAAAGGAGAGGAAGCTGAAGAAGAGGAAGAAAGCGACGAGTTCGTTTCAACCTTTTGGAAGAATGATCGAAGCTTCATAGCTCCACCGATACGTAGTTTAAACAACGATAATTTCGATTCCAACGACGACGACGACAACAACAACAAGAATAACAACGACAAAGAAAACGTCAACAACAACGGGAACCCATCTAAATTCAGTACACGTCGAACGTTAAAAAGCATGCTCTCCTCCCTCATAAGCTGGAAGTACAACAAATCGTTACCAAAGGGTACGCGTGACTATTACGCAACCAGGGAGAGTTTGAGCGACGAAATGCGGGCTTTTCGTCGGGACACGATGCCGCGTTTGATGGAGCACGCGGTGACGAAAAGTCGCCTCGATCGAACGTCGAAAATCGAATCGGACGGCGCGCGCAAAGAGAGGCGCGAATTCTCAGCTATAATCGGCAGCCTGAAAATAATCGACGAGCGTCCGTCGCCTTGCATAGCGACCATTCATCCGGTTTATGGAAACAAAGCGACGGCTCTTAGGCGAGAAAAAATATCGCGGTATCGGGAATCTTTACCCGCACCTCCGTCATCGCCGCCGATGCCGACGAATCCTCACGATAAGCCCGAGATCATTTATGGAATGCGTAAAGCACAGGTTTGTCATTTATTAAACTTTTTTTCTTTCATTTTATTCTATATATATATATTTTTTTTTATTAATGAAACAATTAAAATGATCTTTTAAAATATAAATATATGTTTCATCGATCAATTTTCGTTTACTTTTGACACATGAATATTCGCTAAAAGGTATCGCGCATTCCATTTCACGTCTTTTCTCGGTCGGAGAAAGCATATCTTTTATACTTTCGCATCAATTTTCCAAAAGAATGCACGAATGAATGCAGAATGCATCAATTATATGTATATATATATATATTAAAACGTAAAAAAAAAATATGATAAAATTTCAGCCGCCAGCCAAGTCGCTTCGCTCGAACATCTCGCCACCAAAAACCGAGCATCTGCTGCGCCCTTCCAAGATCAAGGTTTTACAAAAACGTCTGTCCCAAGAATTGCACCCGTCCTCGTCGTACGTGGTGGTGCAAGCGAGGACGAAACAACCGTCGAACGATCTCACGTCGATTGTTTACGACGTGCCGCGTTCGAATCGCCGAATCGTTACGAGCGACGCAGCTCGTACGCCACCCGAGTATGAGAACATACGGGGCTTTATCAACGACGACGATAAGCGACTCCATTGTACCGCGTTCACCACTTTTTAATGTCGGTCCAGCGACTCGATTATACATGCTTAGCTTTTGTAGTCGCGATTATTTTTTGTTAAGAATAACGAAGGTTTGGTATTGTAAAGATTCGTCGTAGCGGAAATCCCACAGAGATTAGAAGTTTAAAATTTTAAGATTTGCGAATAACGAATTAATATAAATATCTGGATTAATTATTAGTTAAAATTTATTAATTGAAAATATTGTTGTACGGTAAGTTTGGCAAATAAGCAATATGTAATTTTTATTTTTATCGCTTTATTAATATAATTATCTATTATATGAAAGAAATAAAAAGTGATAGATCGTTGTGCATATTTTGTCCAATGTATTGTGTACGCTATTTTATTTAAAGTTCTCATAATTTTTGTAATCATAGCGTATATCGTAAAAAGAATAATTACACATATTTTTTTTTTCACAATTAAACAAGCATTAAAAATACAATTTATAAGCGCGAGATATAATGTGAGCTAATAAAATTTATTTGATAACAATAACACGATATGATACACTTTATAACAATTATAATATTGGTAATTATCATATGATTGTTTTTTACTTTATGCATATTTAATTGTGTTTTCTTATGTGTATGAAAATGTAAAATTCATTTTGACGCAATATTATTATAAAAATTTTTATTATGTCACAAACAATATAGTAAATAAATAATTTTAATAAATTAAAATAAAGATTTCATTTATTAAAAAAGAAAAAACAAATATTTAAATTAATGAAAGCAATTTACATATATACATTAACATGTTAACTTTGAAAGCATGTCCATGTATACCTATATATAAAATGTCTACATTTGCCATTTAAAATTTCACCGCTAGAGGGATTGTTACAAATATATCGGCCGCGATTTCATTGTCAATAAATACAACTATACAATTAACCTATAATTAATTTATTTGTTGATCAGTATGCACTTTGCATTTCTTTTATATAATTTTATTAAGTTTTTAATTTAGGAAAATGTATCGCTCTATTAGCTCAAAACGTTGTTTATAAGTATAAAAGACTTTTTCTTTTTATATTTTCATTATTTTAAAAAGTAAATAAAACACGCATACAAGAAATATGCAGGAAATTCCCTTTATACTGACAGAATGGCAAGAATTAAATTCGTTACTTTATGCGCCGCTCAATGCAACAAAAAGAATCCAGGTAAATTTAATAATATTAGCTTTCAATATTCTCATATTTTCGAAATGTTACATTATTTTTCTTTTAACTTAAACAGTACACTTGCATATCTGTTTCAACAAATTATATTGCTCTTGGCGCTACAAGTGGAAGTATTTATTTATTTATAAGAGAACCGTGCACTTTTCAACAATTAATTCCTTTATCGGTAGGAGTTTAAATATCTGTTAAGAAAATCATACATTTTCTATGGATAAAAAAATTTAAACAAATGTATGTACATTTTTAGGAAGGGGCAGTGTCTCGAGCACAAATATCACCCGATGAAAAAATAATAGCATTGGCTACAGTTAGGGGAAATCTTTGTTTAATTCTTTTAAAACCAAATGTTAAATTGGCAACAGTTTCTACAGAACATTTAGGAGAAAAAATAACAAGTTTATGTTGGAATGACAACAGTACAGAAGTTTATGCAGGAGATGAAACAGGAAAAATATCAGTTACCGTTTTATCAAATTTTATGGTATTTGAATTATTTTAGATAAGTAATTTTTTTAACTCATAGTATAAAGATTTATTATTATTTAGGTTAATGGAATTTTCCAGTCTCCATCTTGTGCTTTAATGAATTTAGATTCTAAAATTGTGCAAATAAGTTTTGCTTCTCCTTTATTATTAGTATCTACATTAAATCGTTGTTATATTTGTGACACAGTGTTAGAGCAATATAAACAAATTGGAAACAAACCACGAGATGGAGAATTTGGTGCTTGTTTTCTTCAAACACATAGTACTGAGAATAAAGCTCTAGTGATAAAAAAACAAGAGCAAGTTTTAAATGTTAAGAAAGTTTTTAGTTTAAGCGGAGATGTAAGTAATGGGATAGATGAGAAAAGTCTTCCAAAAATTTATTGTTCACGTCCAGGTTCAAGACTTTGGGAAGTAACAGCAAATGGAGTTGTTATGATAACTCATCAGTTTAAAGAAGCCTTAGCTATTGCACCAATTCCTATATATAAACCATCTATAGGAAAAACTTTCAAACTAAGAAAACAAGATCAAACATGGCCAGTGCAATCGATTAATTTTGCTCAACTTTTTGTAATTAGTAATAAATATTTATTTTCATATACATCAAATGGATTATATATTTTTGATCCAGAGAACGCTGAAGTAATATTATGGAATGACGAATTTCCTGATATATTTATGGTGCACATTATAAATGATAAAATTTATTTAATGACATCTTCCGGTGTTTTTCATTGTCTTACTTTTGCCTCTGTTGATTTTGTTATTTTAAATCTTTATGAAAAAAAATTATACAAGGAATGTTTAGAAATGTGCCAAATACTTAAACCACAACTTGCAAATCTTATTTCGGAAGAAGCTTGTGATACAGTTACGCAACAAAATACCGATATATCAGAGACACTTGTTCCAATTATTTCTTTAATTAAGTCTAAATATAGTACTCAGCCAATAAAACTTGAATCTGGGATAGTTATTGTAAACAGTGGTAACAGCAATTCAAACAATCATTTAATCTCTTTTTCTGAGAAAAGATTTGAAGAAGATCAAGACTTCAATGAATTGGATAATCTATTTACTTCATTACATACAAATGATACATATGATGACGCATCTGATTCATCGATAGTTCATATAGAATCTAAAAAAATGAATAACAAAAATAAAAGTTATACAGTAAAGAATAGCTCACCTCAAGAAGTAAAAGAATATCGAGTTGAAGAAACTGAATCAAATAAAGTTTCATCTTTACAAATGACTATATGTAGTGTACAAACTGATTTAGAATCATTATATTTAACTATAAGTTCACAAATGAAGCCTGATATAACAGAAGAAAGATTGGAAGAAATGATCAAATTATTTATTGAAACCTTAGATAATATAAAAAAAAAATACGAAGTAAAAAATGAATTACAAAATTATCTTTTTGAAGTTATTCGTTCTGCAGAACTTCACTATTGCAATAGTCTTTTAGATAATTTACCTACAGAATTACTTCGAAAAACAAAAAATCAAAGCATACTAAGCCAACTAATTAAAATCTTTGCCGATGTTAATTCTTTAAAATATATTGAGTGTTCTTGTAGTTTTCCTTACCCAATTTTTGGTACGAATAAAGCTTTAGAACCAAAATTTTATGAAATTGGAAAAATTCTATTAGATAAATTATTTGCAAACGAATCTGATAATTTATGCTTACAAACATGTAATCAAGTACCTTATATGTGGAGAGATTGTTTAACTCTTAAGGGCTACTTAAAAGAACGTATTCCAGATACTTTGTTACAGCAGTGCCTTCAAACTAGAGATAATTTAGTATTATCAATGATCTTACCTACATTAGATAAAGAACAATGGAAATTAGTATCCCAATGTTTTGAGAATATTAAAAATGGACGTTGCATAAATTGTGGCAAATCTTATGATAGTAATCAAATTTTTTCGAAAGAATTTGTTATCGATTGGAATGGTATTATAAACTTAATTATTAAAAAGCAAGGACCTAATAAAGCCATGACATTTCTTTTTATAATCAATGAAAATTTACCACAAGTTAATTTTGATAAAAAGTAAATCATTTTCTATATATATATATATATATATATATATATATATATATATATTGTTTTACATTATTTAGACAATTTTATAAAATGTTAATTATTTTTCAGCACATATCAGTCGATCATTTTTTCAACAATATTGAATCATCATGGTCTAACACATGCAATTGAACTTGATCATTCAAATGTAGAACAAAGTTCTACTTGCTCTCCTAGGGTAAGATGTTTGTATATCTTTAGTACCATTATTTTTTACATTTTCTTTCACAATATTATTGTCATTGTATTATTTATTAAAGATTCTACAAGAGATAGTACAGACTGTAGAAGAAGATTTGGAAGAGTCAGTGAATAAAAATATATTTGGTTCTGGACCACATCATTGGGGCATGCGATATAATTTAGCGTCTTCAACATGCCCTTGTTGCACATTATCTTTGCAAACGCCAGTTTTATTGGGTAATAACGGTATTGCTCTCTTTCCTTGCGGTCATGCTTACCATGTCAATTGTATGATCCAAAAGAAAATTTCAAGATGCAACCTCCACACACAGTAACCATCGATGAGATGAGACGAAATTCATCCAACTGTTAGACTGTATAATATTCAATAATCTAGTCTTAATATATATTGAGTCATAATGACGGATGATTTTTTGTGGAAAATTATTTTGTTTTGATAACGTATTTAAAGATATTTTAATTCTGATTGTGTGCATAATGATATAAGTGTTAAGAAATTATTAAAAAGTATTAAACGTATTTTATTGATTTGTTTAATACTAACAGTACACATAATACTTAAATTATGACTTAATGTCTCATCTGAAAGTTTCTGGTACACGGTCAGAAACTTGCGCAAATTTAAAAAGTGCATCAACTAGTTATTATTATATATTAGAGATTATAAATCAGTCTTTAGAAATGAGTTAATAACCATTTATCAGACACACTTGTATGTACAAATTTAAAAATCTAATAAATATATTTCTGAGAATCTGAGGTAGATTAAAAATCGCAGTCTTATTCATTTTATACTCGTACATTAGTGCTATTATTACTATAATTTTAAAGATTTAAGATTATAAATAAAATATTGATTAAAGCACTTATAAAAATTAACTATTCAAAATGTACATCTAAAATGAAAAATTAATGCGATATACGACGAAATTCGCAAAAATCAAGTAAAAAAGACTCATTAACAGTTCTTGTTGGATTTTTACGTACGTTTTGTATATGCTAATACTCAATAAACACTTTTTAATAATTTTATCGCTTTTTATCCTTAATCTATAATCTTTATCGCATTAATAAATTTTAATAACAGTTTTAAAAATTTACTTAAGCAAATCAATACTATCACCTTATTTTGTGGATAATTTTAGATCCCTCAAACTTACCTTAAATTTACAATTTTTCTACAATATTATGATCTAATAAAAATTCCACAATTTTATCTACACGATCTCATCTTCCAAGATTTTTACTAGTACATAAATCAATTACAATTAAAATTGCTTTGTTAAAACTATTTAATTTTGTTCATTTTTTTTTTTTTTTTTTTTTTTTTTTTTTTTTTTTTTTTTTTTTTTTTTTTTTTTTTTTTTTTTTTTTTTTTAAACATGTTAAAATTGTTTTCAAAAGCTAGTATGTTATTCACATGAAAGCATTATCGAAAAATTTGTACATTAATTTTTATTTTTATTATATTTGTTGAGAAATTAAGCTGACTGCTTTAAATTCTTATGATAAATATTAAATTCTTTTGTAGATTGAAAATTCATTCACAGAATAAAATATAATAATCTACAAGCGCTTTCATATTTTGCTTTTATGTACATAATGCTGAGAACGCATTATTATTTTATAATTTAATTTACTCTCTAAATTTTTTAGAACGATAATTGTAACACTTATAACATGAATCTTTCAATTATTATTAATTAAAATGTTTCAATTATAGTGAATAATGCATTTTTTAATTTAATTTTTATACCATTTGTTAAAATAATTCACAAAAAATGAATTTTTATTTTTTTAAATATAATTATACTTAAGATGCATGTATGTAAGATAGTTTGGAAAAAATTGGATAAGAATTAATGTTTTCAATAGTTTTTTTTTTTTTTTGTTTAATTTATACATACCTATGAATTTGAAAATTTTAAATTCATCAAAATATGTCTCAGCAGTCATATTTTGTAGAATTTTAATAAAAATAAATGTTATACTTTTAAAACATACGGTGCAATTTTCTCTCAAAAAAATTTAAAGAGTTTTTGTACATGATTTATATAAAAATAATTTTTACGAGGCACTATAAAGCAGGGAGTTATTTTAATAACTAATGTAAGTATTTGACTCAAAAGTGTTAAAAAATGACAGATTATTTTACGTTTAAAATGGAGCTAACATTTTAAGTGCAATGCACTTTTTGCACGTTACATTTATCATTTATAATGCAAATGTAATTTATGCAATTGTGGATACAGAAAATAAAAAAATCATATCTTAGACCTAAAATTTTTAGCAATTTTGGTACCATCTATCATTGTTAAAAAATGTATAATCATTGAATAATTGTTAAAGAAAATAGTAAACGTAAATAAATCTAATCATAAGTACAGTCATGCAATTTTTGTAGTCATATTTTCAATGTATCACATTAGAATGGAAAATTTTACAAATATACTGAAATACTTAGTTAATTTTTTCAACAAATAAACTAATATATCGAATAATATCAACTAATAATTTCAGCACAGTTTACCCTTAACCATCGAAGTGACTAATTAAAATTAAATATACAATTATGTATATTTGTATTTCAAACTAAATTACATCAATCATGTATTTTATTGTAAAATAAAATCAGATTAAATATATTATTTATACAATTTTACTATAAGAGTAAAATTAATAAATAGATTTTAATAAAAATTTATTCCAGAAGTTTGACAAAAAATTATAAATATTTTTCAAAAATTTTCATATTTCACTAAATTATTAGAATTATATATCTTTTGATATATTTTGAGCCTTTTAAACTAAAATTTAAAAAGTAAAAAGATATAAATTACTAAAGAATTTCACGTTAAAAAATAAGATTCTACCTCGGTCGTTAAGGGCTTAACTTATTACTAATAGCAAACGATATAATGTAAATTTTCGCATAATAGTACAAATTCATACATGATTGCAGTTGACAATTAAGGAAATTTCATCATAATATGTACTTAGATAAATGAATTTAATAAGACTAACAAAAAATGAAATCCATTCGATTGAAATTCAGATGATTGCAATGTTTCAAAAATTGCTGTTATATGTTTTGCTCGTAAATATTGGTTGTACGAAATGATAAGTAAAATAGTCAATCGAATGGTCAATATATTTGATGTAATTGTACATTAAAAGTAAAATTCGATATAAAATATTCACAAAATTTTCGCTGTTTAATATTGATGGAACAAACATTTTGCTTTGATTATAAACTTAGGATACAGTAAGCTTTTATTAAATGATGCATTGAAAAAGTATAATGTTCTGTCAGAATTAAGCATAATGACTAGAAAAAAAAAAAAAAAAAAAAAAAAAAAAATAATAATAATTAGTATTAATTTAAAAAATAAAAAAAGGAAAGATTCAAAATAAGTAACTATTTTAGGTATAAAATAACATAATATTCGCGTTATTAGATCGCAAATTAAGAAATAGACTATCGAAACGCTGTGTTATAAAAAAATTACAGTCTTACATTCAGCAACTCAATCACACGCAGATTCACTTTTTACAGCACATATATTTCTCATGAAAAGTAAATTGGATTGAATAAGAGTTAAGATAAAATTAAATCAATCCATAAGATTCTTATTGATCAATCAAATAAAAAGTTCATTATTAAAAGAATTGGTACACCTTGGTTATAGATAAATTTTCTATTTTATGTAAACATTATTAAATATATTAATAAGTTTTAAAATAATATTTTCAAAAGATTTTATTGACAATTAAAATTATTGTCATGCTAAAATTTAAATATTTGAATTACTAAATGTGAAAACAATTTTTATTTTATGATTTTAACATTTAGTAACAAAAAATTTCATATTAATAAAACGCAGTTACAACTAAAGGTGTACCCATTTCCTACAATTATAATATTCTAACATATTATAGAAAAAAAATATAGTTTATAAATTACTTATAATAATGAAAATTTTTCCATTAAATAATGAAAAATCCATAGTTTCTAAACTCTACCAAAAATATCTCACATATAATTCTGCAATACTTGTTTTGTGTAAATAATTGACAATGTAATCTGGACGTGTAGAAAATTTATTTCATTTTTAAGTATTTCTCCATTGATTAAATACTTGAAGGAAATGATGGAAAAATATATACTTGTAAAATATGGAAATAAATTTTCTTTTCGACACACTGACATATTTTTCATTACAAAAATTATATAGTCATAAATTTTTTTAATAACACAAACAAGTATCGGTTACTGCAAGTCAGTATTGCATATTATCGGTAATTTTCATATTTGCACGGAACTTTCACACAATTTTTTCATTTAATTGACAAAAGAAATGAAATAAAGTGAAAATTTTGCCATACAGGCCATAGCATGTGAATATATATGTATATATATATGTACAGGATAGAATTTTGTAATGCTACTACATTATCCTTATTGTAAGTAATAGTTTTTTCTATTGAATAAAACCATTTCAAAACGAATACATTGTACTACTTTTACTGTACGCACCTATACTGCTTTAAGTTAATTTTATCAACATTTTTAAATGATTAAAAATCTTCTTTCTTTTTTTTAACAAGCTTTATGTTTGATTTTTGTGGAATACTAAAGTACTTTTAGGAACATCTTAAGCAGTTCTATTGTTTATTCTATTTTTTGTAATTAATAAGAATAAAAAAAAAATAAAGACTATTAAACAGTAGACAGTTAAAATTATATTGAATTAAAAAATGAAAATTAATTGTTTCGGGATATAAAAGATCGTTATAAAAATAGAAGAAAAAAATTATATTTAAATTTGATTTTTTGATACATTAGCAATAACTTTGACGTTTCGTTTTCATATTCTTCGCTACTTACTACTAAAAATAGATTGCCATCTAATTGGAAATTTCCATATAACACTATTTAATTAAGTAAATGAAACAACACAAAATTAAATTCACAAAAGTAGCCCATTTTTAATTTCCTATTTGATGGCATAGCAATCGCACTTTTTTTATAATAATGTATATATTTATTGTTACAAATAAAGAGACTATTAAATAAACACTCGCATACTCACCCACTGCCGTTGCAGAGACATTCTGATTAAGTGAATAGGCGAAGGTCATTATTAAATCATATCCAGATTTTATTTTATCATTTAATTGTATTTCTTTTTTTTTTTTTTTTTTTCTCGAAAACTCTACTGTATTGCATGTTAACTGGGTAAACATGCCAATGAAATCAATAATTATATCTCTTATTCGTCTCATCATGTTTTTTCTTTTTTCATCCGAGATACTGAATAAATAATCATGCGTTATCTCATCCTTTGGTTGTTGTAATAATATTTTTTAATTGATTGGAGTACATCGAAAGTCACTTGTTAAGAGCTTTCCGTCAATTAATTAATGTTTGCTTGTCAATGTTCTTGTTTAAATCGTTGTTGGACTGGCAGTTCAGTGTCTGGAACGATGTGATGAGTCGGCCCTTTCATCGCGACGATCCCTCTCTCGTTCTCGCTCACGTTCAGGTTCTCTTTCACGTTCTGCTGGTCTTCGACTCGTTCCGTCCCGTTCTCTCTCGCGATCACGTTCTCTGTAGCGTTCGTCATAATACCTACACAGTATACATTGCAGTCACAATTATCTTAAAATTAATATCTACTACTAGGGTAGATGAATGACGTTTTGTTCATTTTTATTAATAAAAATAGTATTTTAAAATTTGTTCACTTTTATGAAATGTAAAATTTAAATTATTTGAAGAAAAAAATTATTATTTTTATTTTTAAAAGTATACAAATATTAATTATTTAACTTTTTTATAAACTGACAAAGTTTTTTCAAAATACAATACTGATCGGTGCATCTACCCTATTTGTACTTGGACTCGTCATTATTTATTCCTCAAGCTTTCTTCTAATTTGATCACAATTATAAAATCTCTCTTTCAATTACAGTTTTAGTTATTCAAATCCAAATGTAAATAATTTAAATTAAAAAATTGAAAAAAATTGTGAAAATAATTTGAAAAAAATTATTGTGAAAAAGCTTGGAAATAATTATTATGTTCATCAAGAAATCTCGCAAAATTCATTTTGTTATACGAATGTTTTTCAATAAAATTTTCTCAAACTTTTGTCTTAAAAAGAAAAATGATATAAAACTATAAAAATACTATTAATATTTAAAATTATGAATCATTTAATAATCGTATAATCCAGTTCATTGAATATAAAAAAAATTCGTATTCACAAATGCGACTTATCATTCCTTGTTGACTACAAGAAAATTTATGAGTAACCAAGTACATAGATTCTATGTACACTTGAAGGACAATTGATTTTTTTTTTTTTACCATCATTCTCCCAAGATTACTAACTACAAACAACATTTAGGTCGAAAAATATAACTAAATAAATTTTTTTATCGGAAAATTATTTATCCAAGAATTTTTTAAATTTATAGAAATAATTATAAAAATATTCTTTTATGCAAGATTTTTTCGACCAAAATATTTGACATCTATTGTAATACATTATTATATCCTGGGAGATTTGGAGAGTGGTTCAACAGTTACAAAAAAATTTACAGGGATTATTTTTAATGTTTAAGCACAATTTACATAAGAAATAACAAATAAATACTTATATATGTAATAAAAAATCGAGAATGCTTTCAAAAATGACTAAATGCTTTTGAAATTTCGCAGGCTTATGTACCAACAGGAAATTCAAATATCAGATGATTGTCTTATTTATCGATAATTTTTATAAGTTAATAAATTAAATATTTGAAAGGAAAGTTGCAAGTAGTAAAGTCAAAGACAATCATCCTAAAAGAACGAAATAAAAACGCGGCACATTTTAAGAATTTTTACAAAATTTTGTTATTTTTTTTTTTTTTTTTTCTTTTTCTTTTTCATTTTTCGACGATGTCAAACTTGAAAAGTGTTAGCAATAGTAAGTACAATATTGGACTAATATGATAACTTAGTGATTAGTCCTCGCGTAGTGGCTCTAACACTCTGCAAGCTATCAAGAGCATATTGGCGATCATATATGCAGATGTGAGCAGTTCATTCTACAGTGCTTGAAAACTTATTCGACATGTCAACGGTTTTCTTTATAGATACATTTTGTATAAAAGAAGCGAGACGCAATTGTTATTATTATAATGATAATTTTGCTTGAACTATATACATGCATTTCACTTTAGTGTAAAAAAGTATGTTTACCTAGATGTCTTGGAAGATGAGACTGGTGCCGCCTCGGGCGGTTCTTCCTTTACTCTTGGCCTGGTGGACTGACGTGTTGTACTAATCAAAAATTGATATTTCGTTATGATTACATACTAATAAACCAGGCTAAGATGCTTCTGGTGTATAAATTCACAATTTATATATTTTTCGCAATATAGAAGTTTTAATATAGTACATATCGCATAATTTATAATATATTTGTTTTTTTAAATTTCACAATAATTAAAATTTTGTTCATTCGTTGAATACAGTAACTTATAAAATATACACTAAATTTCGTAAAGAAACTTCAATTAAAATTACAATTAAGACGCTTAACAGTCCTGATTCAATACAAATGATTATGACAGCAAAACAGATTATTTTTTCACCCCATCAGTTACGATGGTTTAAATATTTACAAACATTTAATTCGTTTTGTTAATGTTGAATTATATCAGCCTTTAAATAAAATATTATAAAAATCGATTGCAAATAAAACTATTTTTTAGACAATTGCAATAATTTTAGCTTGAATATAATCAAATGAATTAATATCAATTAAAAATTTCATTTACTTCTCTGTTATAAAAAAATATAGTTTATGTAATATTTACAAATAAATTTTTTGAATATTTCCATTCAGATATACAATATTATAAGATGTACGCATCTCAGAGTTGAATAAAAAATTTTCTAAAATACTCATTACATTAAGCAAAATAAAAATTAAATGACTAATAATTTTCAATATTACCAAAGCTAATAAAAAAAAAATTTTGAAAACGTTTAAGATACACTAATTTTATCTTAATTTTTATTATTTTATGAATCAATATTTTACTTTTGTTAAACATCGTAACTAATAAGATTGAATAATTTAATTTAAAAAATTGGCGCGTTTTATTTTAAGTTAATATTTTTCTTATCTTAAAATGACGTTGGATTATGATTCCATCTAAAAATTTTATGATGAAGTGACAAAACTATGAGTCATAAAAATAAGCGCATTGTCAAGATCATCAGAAATATCACAGTTTTTACATCAATTTTAAAACCTAATTTTGCTCAAAAAGCGAATCATTCGCAAAGATAACCGCACAAAATTAACAAGTGTGTATACAATATAATATAAGTATAAAAGAAAACCTTACAAACACAATTTTTGTTTTCATCAATATTTAAAATATTTTTTTTTTTTTTTTTTTTTTTTTGTTTTACAAAAAAATCAAGTTTTTCTTCTTGAAGAAAGTATAAAATATAAATTGGCAGTTTTATTGATTAAAATAAGATTTAAATTAAAAAATAGAAAAGCAGTTCTAAAGCCCTTATGGGCCGTTATCGTTGACAGGGCTTCAAAGTCTTAAGCTTAAACATGCAAGATCTTGGTGTGTGTCACTACAAAAGAAATAAAAAAAGAGAGTGGAAAAAAGGAAAAATTCTTGCCAATATGAAATCTTGTCCGATACAAGACATAAAAATTATTTCAATGATACGATGTTAGATATTATCTTTTTAAGAGTAACACACGCTAAAAGTAGGCAAAATTATCGATTGTGTATAATGATATTTAAGTATAAATAAATTATTTTTATTTTTATTAGTAGATTGTGCCCATAGGTTGTCTTTGTTTTCTTTCATGATAATTATGATAATTATGATTATTATTAAAAAAAAATGTATGTAATTTATATAAAAAGTATTTCAACTATTAGTTTTTTAACATTTTTCATAAAAAATGTTTCACTTATTAAAAATTCAAATAGATCATTACTCTTATAAGAAAATTTAAAGAAATAAAATAAAAGTAATTGCACATAAATTAGTAAAAAAAATCATTTATTTACCAATTTTATAAAATAAATATCAGGCTATACAAAATCGATAATGACCTATCTCTATAATCACTCACGCACGCGCAGCATCTTCAGTCTCTTACCTCTCTTCCCTGCTCCTCTCCCGGTATTCACGATCTCGTTCCCTGTCGCGTTCTCTGCTGCGTGATCTTTCCCTCGCATAAGGCTCGCTGTAGTAGCGTTCACGTTCACGGTCACGATCTCGATCACGTTCACGATCACGATCTCTGTCGCGGTCTCTATCACGCTCACGACTCCTTTCTCTGTACTCACGGTCGCGACTTCTTGATCTCTCGCGACGTCTTCTGTGGCTACGATCTCTGTCGCGCGATCTAGATCGTTCTACGCATAAAAAAATTTTTTATTATTTTTTTTTTTTTTTGACGCACTAGCTTTTACAAATAAATATAAATAATTATGGGTATCACCGTTATAAATTTTGTAAGATTAATTTTATTTTAATCGATTTATCTTTTGAACGATTGATAAAATGAACAGTATAATATAAATTTTACCTCTTCGCGCAGATCCATAACTCTTTGATTCCACTCCTCTTAAAGTGTCCTGAAGTGAACTGATAAGTATTTTGCAGCGATCATGAGCTGCTACTTTAGATTGTTTTATTAGGGATATTGCAGTCACCAATGTTTCAATGGCACTCGAGTATTCGCCGGCAGCGGCATCGGATACAGCACGGGCAATAGCTGATGAGGAAACTGTTCTGTTGCGTCCCATGATTTCTTCAATTTCTTGTTCTGAAAGTGGAGGTGGTCCTTCCGGACGATGATCTGGTCCCGGTCCTCCATATAATGGCTGAATTATTAACAGTTTTTATTTAATTACTCGCTGATAAAAATTTACAAAGAATTATTCTTATGCATATTATTAACATTAAAATAATATCAACAAATAGAAATTAAAATTTGATTTTTCTTATTAAATCTGAAATAGTCATTTTAAATTTCCTTTTAAACTTCCTTTTCTTTAATTTTTTTAGGATGAGCTTTGAAGTCTGAACAATAAATTTAATTATTTAATTTTATACCTTAAGGATATTATTCTTCTTTTTAAAAGATGATTAAGCAAATTTAAAATTATATTTTTTTATTTTAAAATGAGAAACAAATAACTTTCTTGCAATGGGCATAAAATAAATGTTGAAAATTAAAATTGACACAAATAAATTAAAATTTATTTTTATTTGCCCTCAAAGCTAAAATTCAAAATAAAATACATAAATTACTTTTTAACGAATAAAAAAATATTAAGTGTAAAATTAAAAATGAAGAAGCTCACGTGTGAAAAATAAAAGAAGGTCAAGAGAAATAGGAAGAAAAAAACTAGAATAAAAGGGAGCTAGAGAGGAAAAGAAAGAAATAATAATACCTGTGCCGCTGGCGGTCCGTAACCATGAGGAGGAGCATGAGGCGGTCCATGGGGCGGTCCGTGTGGCTGACCATGGGGCGGGACATGGGGTGGTCCGTGGGGTCCGTGAGGTGGCCCATGGGGCGGTCCCGGTGGTCCAGGCGGTGGGCCACCCGGATGTTGGCCTGGATGCTGATGCGGGGGACCTTGTGGAAAGAATGCGGGATTCACGTGAGGAGCGGGCCCACCAGGAGGTCCCTGAGGCGGTCCTTGCGGAGGACCTCCGTGACCCGGCGGCGGTCCTCCTGGGCCTGCCAACATTCCTAATGTTTTGCCAATGTTCCGGTTGCAGTTGCACGCATTTATCGACCACAGATATACCGGATATATATATACACCATAGATGTATTTTACATGGATTTATATCCTTCTCATTTTGAACATTCATTGGATCTTTTTTTACATTTGCTTTAATTTATCAATCATAATATCTGCGATCATTTGCTTTACGTGTACAGTTTAATTATAACATACATATTATAATATATAGTAATATAAAAAGCAATTCATGCTATTAAAACTAATTTTGCTTGACTACGTACAAATAAAATAAAACAAAAAAAAAAAAAGTTGTGATAAAATTGAACAAAAACATTTATATAAATAAATTTAGTTAAGTGATTGAATTAAATAATATGACAAAAGGACTTAAAACACTTAGATAATCAATTGTATTTATTGTTGAAGAGATGCTTTAATTTTAAAATGTTTTCCACAGACATTAATTATTATTTCAACAAGTATTAAAAAATTAATGTTGATCAATTTTTTAAAGATAAAAAAAATTAATGTTTGTGAAGATGTTACAATAATAAATATGTATTCAATGCGTATTTAATGAGCATTTAATCTTTTTTAATTAAAAAAATCTGTTACCAAACATAAGTTTTATAAGTGTAAACATTTTATTTATTGAATTAATACTTTATTTGAATAATTATTTTTTTATAAATTGATAAATGCATTAAGACAACTGATACACGATTCCAAAGAAAATTTTTTTAATATAATCATGTGAAGCATTTTTAATAATTAGATCAAAACAATCAACAAGTGCAACAATCCAATAAGTGCAGATTTTTTTATTAAAATTTATTAGGAATGCAGTCACTAAATTCGAAAATAAAGAAAAATAAAAGAAACATTTAACTAAGAAATGCAGGCAATTATTTCCCTCCATATCATGCAAATTTTATGCAATTTTGATATCTCTAATGTGAAATTTTGAAAAACCACTGTAAATAACAAAATAAAATTAAAAAATTATATTTGCTTGAAAATTAATTGATAAGCCCTTATCATCAACAACCATGGAACCATCGAAAACCGGTGGCGGGCCTTGACCAGGCTGCTGATGCTGAAGGAAATATGCCATCGCTCTTCGAGCTTTGTGATGCATTCCAATGTGTAATATCAATATACATATATATATCAAGTAATCCATGATTACGCAAACTGTGACCGGTAAAAGCAACTACTTTTTGATTTACGATACCTAAGATTTACGTATTTACTACATATATATAAGGCAAGCACTACCACGCTGGATAAAAAAAAAAAAAAAAAAGAAAAAGAAAAAAAAAAAAAAAAAAAAAAAAAAAAAAAAAAAAAAAAAAAAAAGAGGTAAAGTTGGGGCAGGGGTTTAGGGAGCCTCCTTGGCGTGCTCGGATTTTGATAATAAAAAAGTGACATAATGACAATGTTTTGTTCATTACAGTACCTGGTGGACGATTCCATTCAGGACGTGGTGGAGCTGCTCGAGGATCACCCCCTGGTGGTCCGCCAGGATGACCAGGAGGACCTCTAGGTATACCTTGACCAGGGGGTCCTGGTGGTCCTCCATGAGGACCGTATTGCTACAAAAATCAGGTTACTCAAATATTTTATAAAAATTATTTTTCAAATAATTTATGTTTCATGCATTACATATAAGTGTGAAAAATGTATGTAATATCCGTTCATTACTATTATAATTATTGTTATTATTACTTTATTTTTTAATAATGGTTATGTTATTGTTTGTTACTTAGAATTGATAGGTGCTAGTTTCACTAGTGATTGAAAAAATTTTAACATATTTTTTCACATTTATTCAAGGATATATTTAGATACACCCATGCAAGAAAATGTACTAGTGGTTAATTATGTGTAAAATTAGTTACCATGCCAGGTGGTCTGCCTTGGCCAGGACCAGGTCCTGGAGGACCTTGTTGTGGAGGCGGTGGTCCTCCAGGTCCAGATGGCCCTCGTGGAGGACCTGGTGGTCCATTAGGTCTTGGTCCATTCCAAGGACCTTGTTGACCATAACCTGGAGGTGGAGGGCCTTGGTTAGGGTGACCTTGAAGAGGATGATGAGAGCCTGGTCCTGGACCCATTGGTGAACCATGCATTCGTGGAGGTCCCTGCTGAGGTGGCCCTCCTGGTCCAGGACCCATGCCTGGTGGCCCTCCACCTGGAATCCTTTGACCAGGTCTCATTTGACCTTGAGGAGGACCCATCATCATTCTAGGACCGTGATTTTGTTGTGAATGCTGTGGGTGTTGAGAGTGTGGAGGGTGTTGATGTGGAGGCATTGACTGTTGATGCTGATGTGAATTGTGTGGCCGCTGGCTCTGACTTTGTTGCGGAGAAGGTGTTGGTCGTGATTTGCATTGTGACTCAAACTAAAATTTAGTATTTAATTATTTATTTGATTTTTTAAAATAAAATATATGCTCTTAAAATTAACTATGCTTACTTGATTTAATGCTTGTTTACTGGGATACGTTACAACAGGGTTTTGACCATGAAGTTCTTTCTTGGGTAATCTTTCCATGCATATTCTCATACTTTGTTCTGATCCTAGAGAAATAACACAAAAACCTTTCGACCTTCCATTAGCACGGTTTTCAAAAAATTTAACTTCAATAAAATCTGGTACTCCAATACTTCCGACTGCATCTGCTATATCTTGGTCACTTGTCCACTACAATATAAAAAATATTTCAATAATTTCAAATAGTAAATATAACAAGCATAATGAAAACATTTATTAAAAATTACCCAAGTCAAATTTCCAACATAAAGTTGATGTCTTCTACCAATTTGATTTGGTTGAATATTATTTCCAAGTTGATGGTAAGGTGCATTACCATTAGTTTCTTCATTAGAAGCTTCTCTGTCTCTATCTCCTCTTTCACTACTTTCGGAAGTACCACGTTCATTATTACCAGGAGCAGCTGCAATTACGTCATCATATAAATCAACTCCATCTCCGGCAAATTCGCCTTGTACCTGTAAATATTTAAGAAGAAAAACTGTAAAATTTTTACTTATCTTTTTTCATTTATCGAAGACTTTGTAATCAAAAAAATTCTTTTCGCTAATATAAACAAAAATATATTTAGATAAATAGCTTGTATAACATTCTATTCAGAAAAAAATAGAAAAAAGAATTCTTGTATAATTAATTGATTTAGTCATGCTTTCTGCACTCAGGCGCCCCTAACATTGTACCATATCAGCAGCTATGTAGTTTAACTGTCGCGTCGTCTCACAATAAGAGTGAGAAAGACAGATAGTGAATTTTCCGATACGAGCAGCAATTGGCATAGTTTTTGTAAATACCGGTACAATTTCACGTACGTTATCCGAAAAACATACGCGTGCGATCAACAAAAATGAATTGTACGATTTATAACATAGAAGTTTCGATCGTTATCACCGACTTCGTTTTACCGAATAGCCGCAAGCCGCCGCTGCCGCCGCCTTGGCATCCATGACGCCAAAGCAGTTCGACGATTTTGAAGTCCGACAGGCATTTATTTTAGCTTGTCGCCCACATTATCGAACATCTATTTGATTTACGATCGCTTCTGTTTTCTCGTCGAGTGGGAATTGTTACGTCGAATATCATAATTACCTGCGCAAAATCCTGCTCGAGATCGTCGGCATAGAGATCAATGTCACCGTCCGCCATTTTACACCCACCGACGCTGCTTGTTCTTGCAGCGCACGACGACGACGACAGCGGGGTGAACGGTGAACCCGGTGTACGTTCAGGAAAGCTATGCTTTGTCTACCTCCCTGTGATGGAAAGTTGCGCGCGCGTGCGCGCGCCAAAATTCCTTAACTATTTTTTTCTTTTCGTTAAATAAAAATGGTCGGTTACTTGGAACCTCAGTGAACTCGTTGCGCTTTCATTCCCGGTCTCTGTACAAATAAATCTTGTATTTTTTTCACTCCTTTACTAAAGCGTGGGGAAAAAGATAAACGTGCACACGATTGCACGACGTTACTCCTTACACAATACGCCGCCACCACAAACTAATTAGGAACCTGACTATTGCACGCACACGCAACAACGCCACATACGCGCCAAGAGCGCCAAATTATCTTTTTATCTAACTTTCATCTTCTGATGCACTAATTACAAATGAAATTTTTTATTTAATTTAGAAAATTAATCATTTTTTTTATAAATTTCAATCAATACATTCAAATTTGTTTCATATTAATTTTTCTAAATTTTTATCATAAACATTTTCATTTATAAAAAAACATGCGAGAAGGATTAACTTTCAGTATCGTTTTCTCTGTTTCCTGAGCAAGGACATCACATATAAATACCAATAAATTAAACAGAGACAAATATATACTAAATCTGCATAGAAAATTTGGATTAGCTTGTTTATAATTTTTATTCAAAATTTTTTGCTATTTAATTTAATTGTTTTATAATTTGCATATGCATTTAATTAAAATATACATATAAACAAAATATTAAATATTTTTAAAATGATATTGTTAAAATAATAATACATAAACATATATATTTTCTGATAATCATATAATTTTTAATCGATTAACTGTTGTAAATTATTCTTCATTATTTTATTAAAAGTATTTTATTTTAGATATTTTAATTAAAAATAAGCTTAAATAAGAAATTTTTTTAAAATTTAATAATAATTGCAATTTTAAAATATAATTATCAAAAATATTTAATTGTATTTTAGAAATTATTTTTTTGATATTATTAATATTGTTGTCTCTTTTTATAAAGCATTTATAAGTATAATAATTAAAAAAAAAATAATTGAAATAAATAAAAACAATTGTTTTAATTCATCAATTTCATGATTTATGAAAAAATTGAAATTTTATTATATTTTGGCTCAAATGTGGCGGGCTATATTCGTTAAATAACTACGCGCAACGCGTGTGTGATCATCCTTTCGAAGAACTAGTACCGAACGGATAGTAGAAAGGGAAAATGCTAATAGAAAAAAACGTAGGTATCCCTCTCATGATCCAATCGTTAACATCTTCAATGATAATCGTTGAAAAATTTCTCATAATGTTTCAACCATCAATGATTTCACAATAACTCGAGATAATATATGGACCAGCAGTAGACGAAATAAAGCTCATTTATACTAAAGAAAATATATCCTTATAGAAGGATACTTCTAACAGGGCGAATGGAACTCGAAATATTAGTGTGGTTTGGGTCGTGAGATAGCGCTACTATAGCCTCTAGACCAGGGTTAAACGAGCTCTCTCTCTCTCTTGCACATTTCTCTTTCCACATGTATTCTCTGCGTCCAGAGATGAATAGGATAATATCCTATTCATCTCTGCTGCGTCGAGCTTGATCAATCTACAAGCGACAAGGCATTTTCCAGTGTTTATGTGGTGGCTAGAAAATTTAAATCAAAAATTTAATTTCACCACAAAATAAAATAAAATTGTTAAATTTTTTATTTATTATTTTTAAAATCTTAAATTATTTAAAAACATTTGTTGTAGTCGAATTTTATAAAATTTTTGCTAATTTTTTAATATTCAAAGTTAAATTGCATGAATTATTATTTCGTAAGCTTATCCCAATCAGACATGAATTATTATTAATAATTTTTAAGGATTTTTCAATTCTTTTCAAATCTATTATTTAGTGTTGTTCTAACTAAATTTACAAAACAAATCAGTGATCGAAAAAACATAATCAAAATGTAAAACAGCTTCTTTCAAAAAAGTTTAAAAACTATATATGTACTAGAGTGTTTGAATATTTGTGTGATTCTAATTTTCCTTTATTAAATAGTGCGATTTTTGAGAAATCGAAAAAAATAATAACTAAAACTTTTTTTTTCAAATTGTTGTCACTCATGTATAAAGTCACATATATTTTTAATTTGTTGTTAGGAACGATGGGATAATTTTGGAATTCAATTTTATTTTAAACTCAAAAATAAAATTTTGCGAGAAACAAAAATCTTATTACCCAACTTCTGTTTCCGAATTGATGTACGCCACTATGAGATGCCGTCACCGCCGTGCTTTCTTTTTCTGCTTTGCATTTGTGTTTGCAATACAGTTAACAGAATTCTATCAAAGATAATTACGTGCAATATTTTTTTTTATATTATGCAAGAGAGAATTATCTATTAAATGACTCTTGTTAAATCTCTCCATATTAAAAGCTCAACGCGTAATAATATTTAAAAAATAAAAAGAATACCTCGGCTGTACATACGTTAAAATGCCAGCTTTTCAACTGTATTATTTGCGTAACCTTGACATACGATGATCTATGGAAATATTAGGTTTTAAATATGACTTTTTCGGGCTGCCATTTTTTCTTAGTTCATTATTTTAAAAAATTGATGTTTGTAGATCGTACAATAACTCTTTAAGAATCCACAGCCACCTTGAATGTTACTCTGCGTATCAGAAAACGTACAGTCGGGTTTCCCGTAAAACGCCCTTTTTTTTCTTAAATTTCTTATTATTGCTCAACCAATTCATTCTTTTTTACAAAAATTTCTGGATTCATAGTACACAATATAAACAACTTTTTTTTTAAAAATTTTAGCCTTCTAACTAAACTTTTTTCAATTTGATTCAATAAATTAAAAAACCATTATTAGACTTATTTTTCACGATTTTAAAAGAAATAAAACACTTGGCTTTGACCGGAAATATATAATTTGATAGATTTTTTCTGATTTACAATTTTCAAATCAACTTTTTTCGATCAGACTTATACTTTTCCAATTGTAAGCAAACAAACGATTTTGAGAATTCAATATATAAAATTTGGGGTGCTGAGTGAATTTTTTCAAGTATGACAAAATTTGCATACATCAGCTGATTCGGAATTAGATTATAAATCATTCATTCGCATAATCATAATTTTTTTCATAGAGTTGGCTTTCAATTTTTTTTTCGACTTATTTGACTGCACAATTAATTTTTCTATCTACTTTCTTTATAACAAGAACAATATTTAATTTTTTGCAATAAATTACAAAGAAGATATAAACTTAGTAAGGCAAAAGTTTATTAAATTATTAAATATTATATATTAAAATAATTGTCAACGTCTTTCCTACAATTTCACTTGAAAAAATACTTGAGAAAATTAAATCTATTTTTAAACTAATTTTACTTATATATCATTAGTTAATTTAATAATCCTCTATTTATATATTTAATAGTTTTTATACTAATAAATAGCTATTCAGATTATTTTACTTTTTATCATTTTAATATTTCACATTTATGTATATTAAAATTGCAATTGAATCTTTGACGAACATCGCTCAACTTTTTTGTTGTACACAGCTACCTTTCCATTAGTGTACACCTCTAGATTTCCTTTGGTGCACTTACCACCGCTAGCTTTTTCATTGGCAAACAGCACTCTTGCGCATGCGTTAGCGTATTCGATAGCAGTTCTATCTAGGGAATGGCGAATATACTAAAGAAATGCTCGCCAACGAGTTTCCTACCTTTTTAATGTACAGAACTACTTTTCTATAAACGTCTATTTTCTTTGATATATATGATACATGACTTTATGCATCTTAAATTTTAAGGGGTCATTTCTTCTAGCAGAATCAAGATAAAAATCTGAAATAAATTTTATTAGCTTCATTATTTAATCCTACACGTGTCAACGGTCCGTTATAATGCTTAATCTGTCGTCATTAATTATAAAATAAGTTTTTTCAGTGTCAGCTCTGAGCAGACGACATTAGAGGTCTTATCTTCTTCCTTACTTTTAACTAACTTGCAAAATTAATTACTCGGATATGGGACCATCTACACGTGCACAATTGTTCAAAATTTATCATTTTGCAAATAGTTTCAGTTAGATAAAACGTTAAATAAACGCATGATCCGTAAGAACAAATTGTTTCCGATTTAGAGCTTCATAATCCGTCACATTGGCGTTCCAATCGCTGCAAGGAGCGCTCTTAATGTATGCGTCTATTTTCTTTGGTAAAATACAACCACGGCGCCGAGAGCGTTTTTATTCTCACTCACTTGGTGGCGCTGAGTAACCGTTATAGTTTTTTTTGAGTTTACATTCTTCACTGATATATACACGAACAACCGTGGAGCAGACAATATGCGCGTATTGTATTGTCGCAATGTTATCAAGAAATTATCGGCAAATTAAATTTTACAACATATTAAATTGTTTTTACTTCTGTTTGTTATGTGTTGTTTAGACTATGAAGTGATTTTATTCATGTTTCATGATCCATTGTACTGAAAATTTTTATTTTCCAAGTAAATAATTTAATTTCATTATAAATCTAGACATTCGTTTATACTTAATACATTGTAATGCAAATAAGTTTTATTCAGTAAAAACTAACCTACAAAATATTTATTATTTTTAAACTTTACGTTGATCTTGTTTATTTTCTTTCTAAAATAACGATTTAATTTAAAATAATTAATTCTACATCAAAATTTTTATTTGATTCAATGAATATTTTTAACTTTTACATTTATTGTATAAATTAATATTTTATTAAATATTGGGTAAAGTTTGGGACCAAGATTTTATGATTTCTTTTTCGTACATTATTATCTTTTAAAAATAATAAAATATTTGTTTATTATGTATACATATACATATTTATACTTATATAAAATAATATTAGATTATTACAAAATATTTTTTGTAATAGTTTCTTTTTTAGGTGAAAATTTTTCATTGATTCAAAATGAGTTATCACAAAAATAATGCTAAAAAGCAAAAGGGATTTGGTTTTGCTGGCTTCCAAATGTCGAATAATAAACGTGCTGGAGCTGCTATACCTCCACCGCCACCAAATTCAGGTTTCAGTAAACAAGGATATCATACTATGAACGCCATTACAGAAAATGCTCTATCGGCTTGTTGGGGAGTCCCAAAAAAACGTAGCAAAACAGAAGAAGAGTAAGTTATATTAGTCTTATTCCTATTTATACTTATTAAAAATTATTAAAGATTTTAAATTTAACTTGTATTTGAATGTCAGATATTTCGATGATGATGATGACGAAACACCGACATCCTCTACACTTGAATATATTCCAGCTCCAGGTTCTCCGACTTATGAAGAACATGTAAAGAATAATAAAAAGAAAGACAGCGACAGTGAAGAAGATCCTCTTGATGCATTTATGGCTGGAATAGATGCTGAAATTGAAAGAAGCAAAGTTCCAAATTTAGAAGATCGTAAAGAAGACAAACATAAAGGTATTAGAGCAGATATTGATGTGGAAGATGATGAAGAAAGCTATTACAGGTAAATTTTTACTTATCGATCCAGTATCAAATATATTTCATTATAGAATTACAAAATTTTATTAAATTATAAACGTTTTTATTGACATATAATATATTTGATATGTCTATTTCTATATCAGATACATGGAAGAAAATCCAAATGCCGGTGTACATCAAGAAGATTCCGATCAAGAAATTGAATACGATGAAGATGGAAATCCCATTGCTCCACCTAAAAAGAAAGAAATAGATCCTTTACCTCCTATCGATCATAGTGTTATACCATATGAATCGTTTGAAAAAAATTTTTATAATGTACACGAAGATATTGGAAATTTAAGTAAACAACAAGTTGATGATTTGCGAAAGACTTTAGGTATTAAAGTAACAGGACCGTCGCCACCTAATCCTGTAACAAGTTTTGGACATTTTGGATTTGATGAATTTTTAATCAAAGCTATACGGAAACATGAATATACACAACCAACTCCGATTCAAACACAAGCTGTTCCTGTAGCTCTAAGCGGACGAGATTTAATAGGTATTGCTAAAACAGGAAGTGGAAAAACAGCTGCATTCGTATGGCCAATGCTTGTACATATTATGGATCAGAAAGAATTAGGTCCTGGTGATGGACCTATTGGACTCATATTAGCTCCGACTAGAGAATTATCGCAACAGGTTATACCTTTATTTGATAGCATTGTCAATAATTTTTTAAATTAAAATTTTTTTTTAGGCATTATTATTTCCATTTGTTATGTATAATTACTAGGTTTATTGTAAAATTGTAAATAATTACAGATTTACCACGAAGCAAAAAAATTTGGAAAAGTGTATAATATTAGAGTTTGCTGTTGTTATGGTGGTGGTAGTAAATGGGAACAAAGTAAAGCCTTAGAAAATGGAGCAGAAATTGTTGTTGCTACGCCAGGCAGAATGATAGATTTAGTTAAAATGAAAGCGACTAATTTATCGAGAGTGACGTTTTTGGTACTTGATGAAGCTGACAGAATGTTTGATATGGGTTTTGGTACGTTGAATTGAAAAATTAAAAGAAATTAAAATTTAAAAAATTGTCAACTTTTATTTTATTTTTCCATAATATTTAATTTTGTTATATTTTAATTGTTTACTTTAGAACCTCAAGTTAGATCTATTTGTAATCATGTCAGACCAGACAGACAAACGCTATTGTTTAGTGCAACTTTTAAGAAAAGGATTGAAAAATTAGCAAGAGATGTATTAACTGATCCAATAAGAATTGTTCAAGGTGATGTGGGTGAAGCAAATACGGATGTTACCCAACATGTTATTGTTTTTAATAACAATCCTACGGGTAAATGGAACTGGTTAAACCAAAATATAGTTGAATACTTGAGTGCTGGTAGTTTACTGATATTTGTAACTAAAAAAGTACGATAATAATATTATAATTACGAAGAATATTAATAGACACGTATAATATATTACTTATAATATTAAGCATACATGTACGTTGATATTTCTATTATAGTTGAATGCTGAGGAATTGGCTAATAATTTAAAATTAAAAGAACATGATGTAATGTTACTGCACGGAGACATGGATCAAATTGAAAGAAATAAAGTAATTACTGCATTTAAGAAGAAAGAAGTTAGCATTTTAGTTGCTACAGACGTTGCAGGTACGATATAAAAAAAAATTTTAAATAGTCTAGCGCTACTATTTAGCATAGGAGGTAAAATTATATATATATATATATATATATATATGTATATATATATTGATAAAATTATATGTATAATATAGCTCGAGGCTTGGACATACCGCACATAAGAACTGTTATAAATTATGATGTTGCTCGTGATATTGATACGCACACTCATAGAATTGGTAGAACAGGTCGTGCCGGTGAAAAAGGTACCGCTTACACACTAGTAACTGAAAGAGACAAAGAATTTGCAGGGCATCTCGTGAGAAATCTTGAAGGTGCAAATCAAGAAGTGCCACAAACCTTAATGGACTTGGCATTACAAAGTAATTGGTTTAGAAAATCCAGATTCAAAAGCGGAAAAGGTAAACAAGTCAATGTTGGTGGTGCAGGTTTTGGTTTTCGAGCAAAAAGTCAGGTACATTGATAGCCATTTATCACTTTACTTTTATAAAATTATAAAATAATTTTAATCGATAATACTATTTTAGAATGAAAATTCTAATTCATCGGCATCAACGTCCTCACAAGGGCCGAAAGATATCAGTGAAGTGGTGAAAAAGTTAGAAAGAGCAGGACCTTGTAGTGATAGATTAGCAGCCATGAAAGCTGCTTTTCGAAGTCAATACAATTCACAGGTAATTTAAATAAATATTTAAAATTGATGTAAAAAAAATGTACCTTTAAGTATTTAATTTCAATCTCATAGTTATATATAAATAAGTTTAATAAATATATCTCTTATATTTAATAAATTCAGTTCACTGCATTATACAAAAAAGCCAATAATTTTATTACGGAATCATCGAAATTCTTTTCAATAATCTTCACTAGCTGCAATATTACAATTTAACAATTCCAATGGATTAGTGATTACGTTTTTCGAAATGTATTTTTCATAATTTAAATTTAAAACATAAATTCATATAAATGGTACTTATAGTATCAAAATAAGCATTTTCTATATTTCTTTTGTTTAAAAAGAAATTATTTAAAACATAATTACAAACAGCAGTTTTAAATTAAATAATTTCTTTACCTTCTGCATATGAAATTTTAGTTTCGAGCTTCTTCTGATCACACGTGGGAACAGACTATAACACCTCCTTCAGTGATTATGCCACCTCCTCCACCGCCACCACCGTCTGATTTATCTACTCCACCGGCTCCAACTAATCAAGATACAGAAAATAAGACAGAGACAAATGCGGAAAAACAAGAAAGAAAACGAGTGAGAAAAAGTCGATGGGAGTGATAATATAATTTGTTATTAATTTATCATCTCATATTCAAAGAACTGATAGAAGTTCAAAATTAATCACTGACTGACTATTTTTTTAAATAAATGAATAGGTGAATATTGAAAAAATTTTATTAATTGTATAATATAATTTTAAGTAAATTAACGATACTTATTATTTTTTAATCGCTTTCAATTAATTTTTAATAAAATATGAAATATATTGTATTTTGAAATATATATATATATATATATATATATACAATTAAAATATATTTTAAAAATTTAAAACTATTACATTTAAATCGACACTCAATTAGTGATTAATATAAAACTTATATCGAGTTCGAGACATTTCATTGTGTATATTTATATTCTTATTTGATTACATTCTTTTTTGTTTTTTTATAGACAATAAAAATATTAAAAAACTTATTTAAATACTATGTCTACTTTTAAAAATGCCTTAATACTTTTTAACCCTTTTTATAGTAACAAAGTCTGAAAAAAAGTATTTACAATTTAAAAATAAATGAATTATAATTCCAAGTTGAAGATAAAATTTCGCTATTCAAAGGGAGTAAGAAATAATTTCTCTTTAAATTATTAACTTTTGTTAATAAATTGTAAATTAAAGTTTTAAAAGAAATTTTATTCGGTGTGTATACATTATTAGCAAAGGTACAACGATTAATGTATCATCATTAATACATCCTTCTTAATGATAGATATAAAAAATATAGAAAAATAAATTTTTTATAAGGCTCAATACCTCAAAAGCAGCATCCAATAAATGGATGCCCAAGCATATCTGTGTTTTTATGTTGGTATATAAAATTTTTACAAAACTGTTTTTTTTTTTTTTTTTTTTTTTTTTTTTTTTTTT
This sequence comes from Chalcis sispes, assembly GCA_949987625.1. Lineage (NCBI taxonomy): Eukaryota > Metazoa > Arthropoda > Insecta > Hymenoptera > Chalcididae > Chalcis > Chalcis sispes. Next base: position 80,537,859 of record OX465094.1, read on the forward strand.
TTTTTTTTTTTTTTTTTTTTTTTTTTTTTTTTGCAAAAAAAAAAAAAGAAAAGAACGATTTGATATATTTTTATTTTGATTATGAATATGCATGTGCTGATTATCATTTTATAAAAATAATACATGGATAGATTCTGTCATAGGAAATACGATAAAGTAAGTAATGATTTTTCAATTTTACAAATTGCATATAAAAACATGAGTAATGCTTTAAAACTTAATGTAGACATGTGTTGGCTAGGAATCGAAAGAAAATGGTAAAAACCTATTGGCAATTGTACTAAATTACAAAGGTATACATGGTTACGAGTTAATCTGTGAGACCTTGGACAGCCATTTAGGGCACCGCTGCAATCGAGAATCGCCTTTTTGCAGATCGGCACGCTCTTTTATACCGCAAGATCGACGACAACAACGTCAACAAATTCGCCGTTCGTCAATCGTAGTTGCCCGACTATAAAACTAATTTATTTTCTCATCGTTGATCAATCTGATGACTTGGCACATTCCTGTACCTTCCTTCATCATAGAATGATTTTGCCGTTAAACGGTGTCGCGAAGCTCTTGAACGAATCTGTTTATAAAACTCGTTGACAAACTTTCCTCTTAATCTGCGTTATGCATATAAAATTAATTTTTGTTACTACGTAGTCGCGCTTATATATATTTTCTTAATTACTAAATTGTCCTTAGGCTATAAAAAATTAATTATTTCGACATTTACCTATTCTTTATAAATTTGCGCTTTTATACATTTTTAATATTCGCAATACATTTTTTATAAGATCGATTTTAAAAAAATTTTTTTTTAAGTACAATTTTTACGAAAGTTTTTTAAAATTTTATTTTTCCGATTAACAAATTCTTTCGAGTTTAAATTTTTTCAAGATTAAATTTTATTTTTATTCACTTATAACTTGATGATATAATTGCGAATATAATGCATACATTTTAATTTTTGTTAAAATATGAGTATTTAACCATACATGTATTATGTTTAAAAGTATGCCTTTAAAATTATTATGTTCCATAATTAAGTCAATATTTAATCATCTTATAATTAATTTAGCCTTAACCATTATACTGATTAATACTTACTTAATTTTATTATAAGAATAAATTTTCTGACGAATTATCCTAAATCATTGCATTGTTTATTTTTTTTTAAAAGAAGATAATTATGCAATAAGCTTGAATTTAAACATCAGTTTCTACTGCAATATTTCTTTATTATAATAAATGGTACGATTAATCAACAAAGAGTAAGTCACGACTTGACATGTATATAATATTAATTGAAAAAAAAAAAAAAAAAAAAAAAGAAAAAAAAAGAAACGAAATGGCAATATTGGTGAAGAAAACACTTCCTGGAACGGATGGCGGACATATTGTAAGTATTTCTGAGAAAAAAAGTAACGAGCAATAATGTATACGCGCTCGCAACGAGGACTCGACGTTAAGTACGACTCCCTCAAATGAGAAGCCAAGATAACGCGCGTTTTAACGCGGCGCACACGTGCGCAGCGATTTTAGGGCGCTTACAGAGGCGCGAATGATTCATTCACCGACACTACGACGCACGTACATAAACATCCACGTGAATCACGACGTTCGACGAGACGCTTATAAGGCGAATGCTGTTGTGGCCCTGGTAACGAATCGCCGGCTTTTTTTACTTGCCCGTGCCGACATACCTGTCTTTGAATCTGATTTTTTTTTTCGAATTTAACGATTATGTTATTCTTCATCGATCGTTTCGCTAGATTTCCGTAACAAATTTTAATTATCTAATGGATATCATTATTATTGGACTTGGTTCACTCGTCTGATTAAAAATTTAAGACAAAAGAAAAAAAATTAATTTTTAATTTTAAATTTAATTTTCGAAAATAACGCTTAATATTTTTCGACTTTTATTATGATTTTAACAATATACACGCGTAATTTTCTTTTTTTTTTTTTTTTATCTGATTAATTTTCTCTCTCTCTCTCTCTCACTCTCTCTCACTCTCTCTCTATATATATAATTCTTTTGACGCAATAGATTTGATTTTTAGGAGCTAGCGCGAATGAAATATTTAAAACTCGAGAATACGCTCTTCAAGCTACCGCTCTTGATCTTCGAGAATAGACGGTTCGCTATGGTAAGGCTAAAAATGCACCTAAGTACCATGACTGTACTCATGGATCTAACATCTATAAAGATACTACGCTTCCACGTCATTTTCTCTGACAACCGAGACATTTTATTGCTACAAGACCTTATTCAAGGCCTATTCGCCGATTTTATTCAATCGTGCTATTTCCGATCTTTTTAAGTAAACGCAGCTTTTCTCGTGTATTTTTTGTTTTCTCTTATTTTTTTTTTTTCAATAGATTCAAAATTCTGTATCACGATTAATTTTTTTTCTCTTTGTTTAATTTTTATACGCATAGCTTTTTTTTGGTAAAATTTATGTGAAATACGATCATGGGAATAAAAAATATATTAAAACGTTCACGATTTTGATTCAAACTAAATTCGATGATTAATCAACGATTTGATAATGGATTTTTTTTTTTTTTCACCACAAAATGAAGATCGAAATTTTGTGCCATTTACTATATAAAAAGCCTTTAAACTTTAATAATCGAAGGAAACGATCGAGCTTCCTTCCCCCCCTCTCTCTCTCTCTCTCTCTTTCTCTCTCGCAAAGTTAACGATTAATTCTCATCCAGTACTTTAAGAATCGACGATGTGAGACTGTTGCGTGGTCGCGCTGATTTTTCTCGACCTCGGCTGTTCCTTTTGAACGTTTGAAGACTTACTCGAGAACTTCTCCATCGCTCTGACGTACGAACCCGTGCAGACTTTCTCCTTGGCGGCGATTCTGGATTTGGTCTCTTGAGGCGTAGGACTCTTCGAGGGCGGCTTCTCCGTGGCAAAGGCGGATAACTTGGAGGCGAGGTTGTTATTTATGGCGCTGCTGTCGTTGAGAATTGATTTTGCCATAGAGGTCCTCTCGCGTAACTTTTCGAGATTCTCCTTGGGTGCGGCCTCGAACGCGTCTGTCTTCTGCAGGATGTCGCGGAGGTTAACGCCGCTGTCCATCGAGGAGGGCGAGAGCGGCGGGGTTGCAGGCGTAGTCAACGACGCGCTCTTCTTTCCACCCTCGACGCTATTCACTTTAGCAAATTCCACGCACTGCTTGTACTTTTCATCGATCCTGTTGTCGAGTCGTCGTTCTTGACTGGATTCGTCGAGTTTGTTGCTCGGGTACTCGTCCTCGTTGTTAACCTCCGCATCCTCTTCGTTTCCCGAATCGTTGAAAAAGTCCTTCTTCAATATGCCCTCGTTCTTTTCGCTTTGCTTGCGCAGTTCTTCCCAATTCTTTCTGGGCTTATGGCTCGTCTTTCTTCTGACCAGTGGCTTTTGTTCGCTAATGTCGATATCGGGTATGAAGAGACGAAGGGCTTTGGGCCCAATTGGAAAGTTAGTCGAGTCATTAGCGATTCGTTTCTCGATCATGATGGCTGCGAGGCTGGTGCGCGAGGCCACCTCTTGATGCTTGTTGAACGCGGAGACGAGCTGAGCAACGGTGTATTTTGGTTCTTCGGTTTCCGAATCCGTCTCCCGACCGTGACATTCGGAACTTACAGAGAGTTGTTTGTTAGTCATGCTGCGAGAAGCGTTGGTTCCTTCCGAGTCGTCGGTCAAAGTGTCCGATTCTAGAGACTGAAGGGAGTCAAAATTTGTCTCGGAGACCGTGAGAAATGAAGGGCTGGTACTGTTTGTCTCGCTTGCTGTTTCTGTGCCTTGAAACACATTTAAATGTATCGTTAAGTTATTAATAAATGATTAAAAATACATTTTTATTATTAATTAAATATTTTTTAAATACTTTTAATATTAATTAAAAATTTTCAATACTATTATCAATAATTTTATGTAATATTTTTAATATTAAATAATAATAAAAATTAATAAATCTTTAAAATATTTTATAAAACGAAAATTTAACTAAGAAAGAAACCAAAATAAGATAACTGTAAGGTTCTTCTCAACCTGAAGACGAATAAAGATTATAATCGGAATGGTAAAACTCGAATCAAACTTTTGTTAATTCTGTTTTGAACGCACTGTCTTTACGTAATCTATCTAAAAAAAAAAAAAAAAAAAAAAAACGAATAAATAAACATTATCTACGAAGAAAATAAAATCTTTACCATTATGTCGAAGCCGAACGTTTTCGTTGACAGTTTCGCAGTCCATTGATTGTCCCTTCCGTGCTTCAGTTTCGACTTGGGCGTTTAGTGTCGGCGTTGTCGCGATCATTGAACTTAACGTCAATGTAGTCGTCGTTATCGCCGTCGTTGTTGCAGTGATTACGTTTTCGAACTAATTTATGTAAATTAATTTTTATTTTAAAGATTTATAAAATAGTAAGACATATGTATTTTGTTTGAATTTTCCTTTTTTTTTTGTGTGTGTGTGTGTGTGTGTGTGTGTGTGTGTGTGTGTATATGTGTGCATTAAAAAATACCTTATCGGTAATACCGTTGTCAACGCACCCCAGCGTCTGATTCGCCGACAAGACGACGTCGTCGAAGACTCGATCGATGGGAACCGAGTGCGCGGTTCCCGTGCTCAATGAGCCACTGCTTGAGCCGTGAATCAAATGCCGAAAGAACGGCAGCGCGTCCTCGGTTTTCGAGCGCTCTTTTTGTTTCAGCAAGTCGCGCTTGTGCCTCTGCAAGCTCTCCAAGCTTCTGTAGATATCGAGCATTCCCTGGGACTTGGAGAGAGACTTGAGCCCGTACAACTTTTCCCGCGAGCCGTCAAAGTAGCTGCAGTTTAGAAAGTTACCGTTCAACGCCAGGCGATGCCTATCGCGATGATCTTTGCGCCGATGCTCCTCGTCCTCGGCCAAGCCGTTGAGCAACGACAGGCAAACTTGAGATCTCGATTGTATTTGATTCAGACTCCTAAATTTTATTGTTTCAATTATGATACACATTTATACATAGAAGACTTACTGGCAATAAGGATAGGTTAAGTTTAACTTCTATAATTATACTTTCGTTAATTAGTAATTAACAACGATTGTTAAATTTTTAAGCTTTTATGAAAACTTTACTTAAACATGAAATCTTCGATGCAAAATTTTTGTTTTTTTTTTTTTTTTTTTTTTTTTAAAGGGCAAAAATAATACAACCTATAGTAAATCATAATTAATTAAAACAATCGTTACAAAAATAGGATTTTATAGATCTATGTAAAAGAACGATGCTTCGTTGGTCCATCGTTAGCATGTGTCGCATTCGATCCAGTTTTCCACAGGAGGTGATACATATTTCTTTTTACTTGTAGTAAAAAAGTAGTAATGTTCATTTTCTTTATGAACTTTATTTATTAGTTAAAAGTTTTTTAGCCTGTTATTATTAACAAATATTGTAATACAATTGTCCATATAAATTCGTAAAAAAAAAAAAAAAAATAGTCGTTTACAATTACGCGAATAAAATTTAAAGCTATCACATAATCGAATGTTAGTTCCTTCCCGATAATTTCACGATAAATTAGACGGATTTTTCTTTGTGCCCGACATCTCCGCCATGTCCGCCCATCCTCTTTATACGCATATAATTATTTATAATACATCAATAAGAATTATTAAACGCCTTATATCCGTATCCGATAAGGCTTAAACCAACCTGATCCTGGACAACAAACTCGTACGATTCAAGCCTTGCACCATACTCGCCCTTAGAGATCTGCGATCTTGCGCCTGATTCAGCAGACCCTGGGTTTGTTCTTTATTTAACAGGCAGCTCTGGCTCATTCCCAAACTGCTTTTGGACGAAGAAACCGAGTCGGTTAGGCTAGTCCTCGAAGAGCTCGTGTCCTGAGCGCCGCTCTCGTAATCGACGCTTCCACTGCCGGGTAAACTCAAGCTGCCTCTGCTGCCTGTGAGGCCGCGATTCAGGCATATCTCGCTTTGGCTCAATCCGCTGTTGCTCCAGTGATCGATGGATTGTTGTCGATGCTGCTGAGCAGTCTGGCTTAACAGAGCGGCGCGTCGTAAATTTTCACGGCTCAAAACGCGCTCTAGTAGGACTTCTCGGGATTTCGACAGGTATTTGCGTAAGTGGGCCGAAGCTTGGGTTGGCGCGCCACGGAGCCATTCGTGACGCAGACATTGCTTCGCCGACATACGTGCACTATGTACGGAAAATATGTTTAAATTTATTTTCAGCGCATTATTAATTTTTTTTTTTTCTTTTTTTTTTTATTATTATTATTATTATTACTTTAGTATTACGTCTTATCCGCCGATACGAAATTATAACAATTTCAAAATTATTTTCGGCAAATAATAATTTTGAGTGAATTTTTAAAGTTTTTAACTTTTCAATAAAAATGATAAATTTAATTTAAATATCTAAACGATGATACATACGTATAAAGTAATAATTAAGCGCGCGTTATGAAAACGCGCATAACATTGAATAAATCGAAGCAGCGATCTATTTAATCGATGATCGACGCGAGAATCGATGAATGACGAGAGAACTCGTTCGATCAACTTTTTACGGAATATTGTGCTGCCCACGCGGGTTTTCGAAAATCGCTTGAGCTCGATTCGCTTATCGAAATTCACGCGTCATTTCTTCGCGATCGGTAACATTATATAATCGAATTAAAAATTCAATTAAATTTCATGCGCGTAAATTTTATCGCACATCTCATTTTGATTCAAGGGTTACGTAAACGTTACCTATAAATTAATGCGAACGCGCGCATACGTAAATTTTTATTATTAACGTAGACTAACCTCGGTTCGAGCACGAGAAGCTTAGCGACAAAGTCCTTAGCCTGAGCGGACACGTCCTCGAAGAGCTCTTCCGGAAAATCGACCTGGCCAAGCATGATGTTTTTAAACGTCTCTTGATCGGTTTCTCCGCCGAAGGGGGAAAAACCCGTTAGGAGTACATATGTCGTTACACCTAAAGACCTAATTCACACCAAACGTCGACAAAAACAAACGTTCTATTTAAAGATTTTATACGAGAACGAGAACTAATGCTAGCAACTTTTATATACACACACACACACACACACACACACACACACATATATATACGTGCGTATGTCTTCGTGTAACTTGTTCACAGGAACGTTTTTTGCACTTTTGTAAGAAGCAACAAAATTGTTACGAGAACTACAGCTTTTTTTTTTTTTTTTTTCTTCGTGATCTTGAAAATAATATTGTTTATTTCGTCACGGTAATATTTAACAATATATAAAAAAAATTATTTGTTTCATTAGCAAAGAATAATTCATTTTTTATAACGAGAATAATTGATTCAGCGACGTTTCGAAAACTAAAGAATAATTAACCGAAGCAAAATTTTCAAAATTTTTATTAAATTATAATTAAATTTTATTTTACCACATATCAGCAGCCATCGTAATTGGTTCATAATGAAGTATCTCGGGAGCTGAAATAAAAAACGTATATAATTTCGAAACGATTTTTCATAGCATGTGCAAGCGCAGAAAATACGATCAACAAATAATCAATGAAGCGCGCCAAGAAGCGTCGTTAATTATTATATCCCCACCTATACATATAAAGAAGAAAAGCTAGTTGTAGCGTCAATGATCTGTAAACAACGTCCAATAAGCGGAGCGACGATTCTTCTTTTGTTCTTTTTTTTTTTTTTTTTTTTTTTTTTTTTTCCAACGCGCTACAAGTCACGAATCCTTTTTTTTTTTTATCAAATTCCATATAATATTGACACATCTTTAAATTTTAATATTGTTCAAACACGAAAAAATCCTACCTTTGTCGTTTAAAGAACATTCGTCGTATGTTCATGCGCTCGCTAACGTAGATTCGACAAAGCTTATCGAGTTAATGCGAAACCAATCGATGTATTGTTTCGATGCCCGAATATTTATCTTCTTTGCTTACCTACGTAATCAGGAGTGCCAAGAATCTCCCTTACTTCTGTACCCTCGAGGACAACTCGGGAAATCTCAAAGTCGCACAATTTGACGTTGCAGTCTGGGAAAGATCCCATCATTACGAGATTTTGCGGCTAAAAAACATAAAGAAATTTATCAACTAATAATGGCACTCAAAAATAATTAATGTAAGTTAAATTTTATATATAAAAAAAAAAAAATTTTTACATTTTACAAAAACAAATACAATAACTGATAAAAAATATATCGATGAATTCATTTATTATTTTTCGATCGAAAGTTACAGCCGTGGAAAATAAATAAATTTTTCTATAAGTATTCTTTTTTAAAGATTTTATAAGTCTGTAAAATTTTATTTTTCAGATTTTTAAGTTATTCGGATATTTCAATTCACATTAATTGCACGCGAATATTATAAATTTCTTATGTATTACTTAGTATAAATTGTAAGAATAATAATATGAACTATACACGGTTTAAAATCAAATACTTAAGTAGTACGATAGTCAAGTGAATAAAAGTTAAAACATTAAACAAAATATTATTATATATAGAAAAAAATCGAGTAAAAACGTCAACGTAAAGAAACATCAAATGATTTATTACTGATTTACTTTTTTCTTTTAATCCGTGATTTACTCGAGTATCGAATAATAGAATGGGAAAAAAGTTACAGCGAACGCATTTCATCAACTCTAAATTTTTGAATGACATTAAATTTTTTTTTTTTTTTTTTTTTTGTTTTTCTTCTCACTAATGTAAATTTATTTTAAAATCTCATAAGTTAATTGATCTTTAATATCACAATTATAATTTTAGGAAATTACATTGCAGTAGAAAAGACGCAAAAATAAGGTAAAAATTTTATAAATATTTATTTGAATAATAATTCAAGTGAATAAATTAATACTTGTGGGTTTAACTTATCTAGAAAAAAAATGCTTTGAAAAATATAAAATTAATAATTAAATTTTTTGGATGCGCATTGAAATGGGCTATGGAAAATTAAGTTAAATTATTCACAACATAAGTAAATAATAATTGTGTAACAAATAGATGCGTATAAATTTACGATTAATTCGATAAAGATTTCTTCATTCGAATTCAATTTTCGAATGCCGAGTCTCGTTAATATCGATATATATTCTGCTATTCAAGTGCGACGAAAGTACTATTACGATTATTTCTTTTGTCGAAGATTCGTTTTATAATTCAAGATTTTATCGCAAATGACGTAACCAAGATTTTAATGTTCATTTATATTTAAACGTTAATTAAATTTGTCGATGTCATAAACAACCAAACAAATTTAATAAATCGGTTCATGAATATTATCATATTTTGAAATATTCAATTTTTATATACTAATTAGTATATTTATAGACAAACGTTACAGAACTTGTGGAATTATTGTATTAATCTTTCAAATAACTATAAATCAGAAATTGAATATGTATGAAACGCTCAAGTTGAAAGAAACTGAATAATAATTAATTCATTTTTTATATTTTTGACGACTTTTTATAATAATAGATTAATAGGAACCAATACATACGTCAAAGAGGCTTAAGAATAAGTTATCACTATTTTACCAATGCTTAAATCACGTAACACTCTGCATAATTATTATTTTATCTTACGTAAACGTTTTTTTCTTCTTCCTTTTTTTAAACCATTTCTAGTGTGCTCTAGGAGCTATTTTTGTAAAATTTTACAATCGGCATAGTCTTATTTAAAAAATAATAAAGTTCTTTGAAATTTAATTATAATTTATTTAATACTAAAAAAATCACTAAAAAAAAAAAAATAAATAAAGGAAAACGCCAAAAAAATTCAGTATTATTTTATATTCTATTTCTAACTGCGCGTTAAAATTATTGGGTGAAAATTACGCGCATCAATTGAAAGAAAATAAAAAAATTTCAAACTAAAAATTTTAATCAAGGACAAAAGGAATTCCGCGTCTAATCAAGCGAAGCGCTCGATCGGATCAGATATTCGTCTGCTTCCTTGAGGCAAGGTCCTTGACGTTCGACGACGATACGACGACCAAACCAAGCACGGTTAAATCCTCTCTTTCTCTCTCGTGTCTCTCGAGCAATAAACCAACGGCGGATCTAGGAAGTTGCAATTAAGCAGTAAACAGCTGTAGCCGTAGCGACAACGGCAGCGGCAGGTTGATCCTTGGAGCATGGATGTAGCAAACGGTCGATTCCTTACGGCACGTTGACCCGTCTCCCTCAAGGATACAAAGGCCATGTATGCTTTTGTGCACCCGCGTTTAAATGCGCGCACGACGAACGACCTCGTCCCTTCCTATCGAGCGAGAAAGAGAGAAAGAGAGAGAGAGAGAGAGAGAGAGAGGAGAAGAGAAAGGAGGCACGCGAGGACGATAACAGATACCAGAGATCCCATATCGACTCCCGACCTCGTCAATCACAAAAAAGAGAGAATGTAAAGAGAGCAACGAAAGAAGAAAAAGGCGTTCGAGTGATTATGTACGTGCGAATTGATTTTCTTTTAACGTCGAGTTATACGTATATATATATATATATATATATATATATGTTGTTGTTTATACCTTATTTTGGCTGTAGTACTCTCATACGAGAGAAAGTTATACCAGCAGTCAAAAGCGCTAAAAAATATTACATAGAAAACAGCTGTCGATGTTCAGGAAGAGAGCAGTTCGGCTTTTGTTCGAGCAACGATATAAATATATATATATACGTATACATGTATGTGCATTATACATATAGGCGCTCTAATATATTTGTCGATTTTCTCTCTTTTATTCTTTATATCTACCTATATACGGGTATAAATTTATAAAAAAAAACGAGAAAACATATGGTATCTTTGTCACGGATCAGGCTTTCGACGTTAAAGAAAAAAGATAATGGAATAAAGCGATGAGCGAAATTCTTTGTGGCGAATTTTCGGCTGCTTCTTTCATTTACTTTAAGCGCTCCTTTTTTAGAGTAATTTATATCGCGGACATTTCACGAGTGTCTTTTTTTTTTTTTTTTTTTTTTATCTCAAAGGCAAAGAGAATGATATTCATATATTATAAGATTTAATGTTTCTAATAAAATAATGAACGAAGAATTTTTTTCTTTTTTAAGCGGAACCCACAGAAAAAAGCAGTTTTTACGAAATTTGAAATTTTATGTCGCTATTCAAGATCGTATTAAATAAAATTGTTAAAATTGTTATTTTTCATTTTATTTAAGAAAATTAAAACATTGAAATTACTAAATTAGCCATTTATATATTTAATACCAATGTACTTGTAGTATTTTTATAAGATTAAAAGACTTCTAGTATTTGAAATTAGTTGTAAAAAAAAACGATTGAAATAAATTTTAAGTACTTATAATATGTTTGTAAAAAAAAAACAATTCTCAAAAAGTATTATTCTCATGCTGTCAGTATATATTTTGTAATTGAAATAATTAACTTTATAGAAAACAAGGAAACGGAAATTTTTTAATAATCAAAAAGTACAGTTTGATCAAATATTTTTCTCCCACATACTTACATACATACACACACACACATACACACACGCGCGCGCGCGCGCGATGAATGTTCAAGGATACAATTTGCGCGCAAACCGCGTCTGCGTAAACAAATGGCGAATAAAAGAATCAGAAAAGCTTGATAATACTGCGAACATATCCCACTAAAAGGTCCCCGTCATTTATATGATTCCGCAAATAAAGAAAAAAAAAAAAAGAATTCTGGCACATACGTGATTTGGCATACAAGAATATTTGTTCGCTCGTACACGAAAACGAAAGAATATAAATCGTGTCGCATTGTCCTCTATAATTTTTGCAGAGCGTCGGATTTTGTTCTTCCGCGTACGACACACCGGTTGAGCGGTACAACACGTGCATTTATTTTTTATTTTTTTAATTTTTTATTTATATATATATATATATATTTTTTTTTTTTTTTTCGTTTATTCGTTATACCGCGTAAAGAAGTTTTTGCGTAAGAATCGCCACAGCAGTCGCTCGATGTTCCCGCGACCTTGGCTTCGATAATTACTCGAACAACCGGTCCTTTTCTTTATCGTTTTCTCATCGTTTGCTTTTCTAGAGTTGTTCCGCGCATAAAATTATAATAAAAATAAACAGAACGAAGAAGAGAAGAGAACGCATCGAAGGAGCGCTATTCTCTCTGGACTTCATCCGAGTTCACGGAGAAACAACCGCTTCGAGAAACGGCTCCGCCATATATGGATCGAACTTACCTTGATATCCAAATGGGCGATATTTCTCTCGTGGAGGTAGGCAAGTCCTTCCACTAACTGTCTGACAAAGTGGACCACGTCACCTTCGAGAGGCACCAAATCACCGTCTATCAACGTTTGCAGGTCGCCGCCAGGTGCACTGAACAGGTAAAGCCCAAAAAAAAAATAACTTAGCTGTGATAATATAATTTTACCTTATTTACATTGCACTTGTATCTATGGTAGCTAAACCTAGTTTCACCGCGTCGCTCGAACCTATGTAGAACTTTGAGAAAGTTTTTTTAATGGAAAAATAATAAATGTTACTTAAAAATTTTATTTTTATACGATATAAAGTGTTGTAAATGTATTTAGTACAAAAATTTCTTTTTATTATTTTTAGCTATTTTTTTTTTTTTTTTTTTTTTTTTTTTTTTTTAATTCTATTTTATTTTATTATAAAAAAAAGTTTTAACTCAAAGAAGCCAAAAAAAAATGCAAAAAGTATATATGTAAATACTTTTGAACAAATGAATATACGCGTACCCTTTGATTTATTTGTCAAGGTTTTTAGCGTTAAATTCTTAAAATTTTAACGTCCCTTTTACTTTGATATTAATTATATTTTATAGGAAGCACTTTAACGAACAGAGATTTAAATTATTTTTCAAAATTATAATCCGTTAAATTTGTTTCATCGTAATTTATAAATTTTATTAAAAAGCTATGTACATCAATGAAAAAGTTCTTTATAAGAATATACTTCCGAAGCTTTATATTTTATTATTGTCTTCCTTTACAATTGCAAATTTATCAACGCTTATAATTAGCAAATATATGCTTCAACATATATATTATTTCTTTTTATACAAATTATAAATACTTTCTATTTTTCTATAGCTAAGCTCGAAAGGAATCTTTAAAATAAAAAGCAAAACATAGTGTGCTAATATTGATATAAAGTTTTAAAATTCTTTTTAAGAGCAATACCAACTTTCTTCTTTAATTTCCTACAAATGGAAATCAATTCGGAAATTGATCGTCAAAGTCTATCACGTTTTTGTCAATTTAAAAATGATCCAAAAAAGTTCATTTAGTCAGATTGAAAATTCATGAATTATTGATTGTTCTCAACATCTATTATTTTACGAAATATTTGACAAGAACTTGTTTGTTTAAATGATGCAACAACTTGTAATCGATCTAGCGCTGAAAATAAACTCTGATTCACGAGTAGAAACACAAAATTAATTTATTCTTTGAATTTTAATTAAAATTTGACATCTCATTATGGTCTAGTATACCCTATATACTTATATTTTAATATTGTTCGATATTTTCATCAAATGTTCAAATAAATATAATTTATAATTTATTAAATTATTTAAACAATAAAAGAAATATAAAAGTAAATAAATAGTTTAAATATGATGATAATACATCATGTTTAATCTAAACTTTATAAGTTAAATAAATCTTTATAGTACATCTGTTACAGGTAATGCCAAAAGAAATAGTAAATCTAGGTGAATCCATATTTAAAAAAAATTATAGAAACACCAAACCATCAAACTTACTACTCCATGACCATGATTATCTCTTTAGGTGTTTCGTAGACATCGTGAAGCCTGACAACGCGGGGCGATTGCGAGCACAACGACAACAGAGCGATTTCGTGGCGCAATTCCGCGCTGCAGTCGGCGTTGAAGCGGCTTCTTGATGAATATTTTGCGGCGTACACCGTCCCCGTCGACCTCGATCTGCATTTGTAGACTCGTGCCCATTGACCGCTGTAAACGATAAAGAATGCGTGCACGTGAACGACAAATAACGGTAAATCTAATGTTAATTAAAGGACGGGCAAGACGGAGAGGTCGAATTAACTAAAAAACGAAATATTTCATCAATTTATCGCGTAATTGTTGGAAAGAAACTAACATAGGATCATACGATAGGCTTGACCTAGCCACGTACAAGCAGCAACCTATCGGTTGCGACTAGAGTTAAATGGCCGCAACAATGCGACGAGAATTCCGTCCATTTTTTTTTTTTTTTTTTTACAAAAGAAAAGATTCATTTTTCAAGATAATAATTATGTGTCGATTTTTTTTTTTTTTTTAATCGTTTAATATTTAATTGCTTTGATGCTTTTATCAGTTTCTGTATCATTTTAATTTATTATTAATAAAAATATTTATATTATTACTTTATTCGCGTGATTGTAAACGAGTATTTTTTTTTTTTTTACGAATTTATATGGACACGCAAAACGTAATTGGACAAAATGAATAGATAAAAATTTTGTTAATAATAACAGGCTAAAAAACTCCTAACTAATAAATAAAGTTCATAAAGAAAATGAACATTACTACTTTTTTACTACAAGTAAAAAGAAATATGTATCACCTCCTGTGGAAAACTGGATCGAATGCGACACATGCTAACGATGGACCAACGAAGCATCGTCCTTTTACATAGATCTATAAAATCCTATTTCTGTGACGATTGTTTTGATTAATTATGATTTACTATAGGTTGTATTATTTTTGCCCTTTAAAAAAAAAAAAAATAAAAAAACAAAAATTTTGCATCGAAGATTTCATGTTTAAGTAAAGTTTTCATAAAAGCTTAAAAATTTAACAATCGTTGTTAATTACTAATTAACGAAAGTATAATTACAGAAGTTAATTTTTTATCATTTTTTTTAATCCCAAATTTAACTTATCTTTATTGCCAGTAAGTCTTCAATGTATAAATGTGTAAAAGGTTTTAAAAATTTACAATCTTAAATAACGTCTTACTTTCCTACAAATAATATAGTTTTGTACTATGTTCTTATTTAAAGCGAGTAAAGAATGTTATATTTTTATCGATATTTTAAATGAATTAACTCTAATAATCATTTAAAAAACAATTCACATCACAGAAAGTTAATTACATTTAAAGTAGTCCACTAAAAGTATACGTTTTTGTCAACCAATAAGTAAAACATTTTTCATAAAATAAGAGATAAAAAAAAAGTAAGTTTCGCACGTTTATAAATGCGTTAACGAGTGTGTCAAAAAGTATCATGAACTTTTTCGAGTCGATTAAGTTTACGAACTTTGTCAAAACTCATAAAATTCGTGAACAGAAAATTTAATTTCTTATTTTTATTTATGCCTCTTTTTTAATAATATTATCATACCGCAACAACTTATCCATGATTTACATTCGTATAAGTATATGTTAAACTCTTAGCATGAAAACAAACATAATCCAGTGATTTCAATATATCTGCTCATAATTTTTCAACAAAACGTTTCAAAATTTTATAAAATTAATTATTCGAAGAAATTATATTCTATAAAGACGCAGAGATATGAATCGAAATTTCTCATAATAAAAAATGAGACGAGAAATACGAAAAATACGCGTGCGTAACGAAGACAAACGAAGAGAGAGAGAGAGAGAGAGAGAGAGAGAAATGTCGCTCGAAAATATTTATGTCTTTGCATTATTGCTATAAAGCATAAATACACTGTATCCAAGCCTTCGCGCGACCTCTCAAAACCGTATTCATATGTATATATAACGAATTTTGCGCTGATTTTTAATCTCTCTATCGTTATTATGTTGTCTCTTATTTTCTTTTTTGTCATATGTATATACGTACGATCGACTCGACGCCTTTCTTGCTCTGTGGTTTGCGGAAATGTTTAACGACGCGTCGCACGGCAGAGACGCTGCTCACCTCTCTCGTCCTCCAAAGTAAATAAACAAGATAATGCACACGTAAACACGAGCGAAAAAAAAAAAAAAAAAAAAAAAAAAAAAAACGGCGACGGAGCCGAGGTGCAGATGGAAAAAAGCGGATTTCGAATTGGCTACATCGGATCATTCTGAAGTCGATAGCGAGACAAAGCAACCAATACGGATAATAAAGAGAGGAGAAGAAAGAAAGAAAAATAGAAGATGAAAGCGACGCGTTGGAGTACACAGAGCGCGAAGGCCAAAAGGAAGAGCACGAGAAAGATAATGGTCGAGGCGAGGATGAGGAAAGGGAATGAAAAAAAGGCGAGAGGGCAGAACCGAGTTTATGAAGAATCGAGCGAACCCTTTGCTGATCCTATCTAGTGACAAGGAAGGATGGTAAATGAGAATTTTGCTAGCTTCAACAACAAGATGCATTATTAATGCACGGACAGGGGGGAGGACTAGCATTCATTTATTTCAAATAAATGCCGTAAGAGTGACTTTTTTTTTTTTTATCGGATTCTGGATTTTTATAAACATTTTATGCTTGAACTTATATTATATTATTATAAAGAACGATTATTCTCGAAGCGAAGAATGATTTACGCTTTTCTTTTTATTAACTACTCGCCGATACGTTTAAATCCCTATTAATAATAACATAATGAATGAACAAATTCATTATTTAAATTATTAAAATATTTAATTCTAAATAATATTATCTAAAATTGATGATTTAATTTTGTTTTTATCTTTCACGCTTATCTAGCTCGATTATCATATTTTGTTTAACAAAAAGGGGGAGTTGAACATTTTATAGAAATAAATTAAATTATAAGTTAAAAATAATTTTACCGGAAAATATTAATAAATGTTAAAAATGTATAAGACCAATAAAGATCTCCTCCCTAACATAAATATAGTACATTTGAGTTGTTATTTCACGAATTAAATAGTTTTTGTCGTTTTTTCAAAAAGACCGTTACTATATACATACATTAACTTAATTTATAATTATTGAAAATAAAAAATGTGCAATACGCTTTATAATTCTCAGGAACGAAACATTTTATACTCGATAATTCTATTTTGATTAGCAATATATATCGTCAAAGTTAAGAGGAAAACATTAAATTTCAAGGGGTGAAGGTAGTAGGGAGAGAATAAGAAAAGGGTTTAGCTTAAAAATTAAATAATGTATCTCTACGAGCTTAGCAAGCAATCAACGTTCTTAGCAGCCTCCTTCTTCTCAACACTTGAAAGCATCTTTAACTACAAGCTAGCAATAATTTAAGAAAGCGATCATATCAGCAGTATGTCTTCCGCGCACGATCTCTCTCTCTCTCTCTCTCTCTCTCTCACTCCGTCTCTAGTCAGATATGATTTCGCGCATGCAGGCTGCTGCAGGCGAGGCACAAGGACGGCGCCGGCCTTCGCTGGCGCCTAGCAAGGCCGCAGCAGCTCTCGCGCGCATCATATTTTTCACTCCTCCGTTCCTCTTTTCTACCTCGCGCGCGATGCCTTTTAATCACAAGCCACTTAATAGCTCGATTTTCAGCTCTTCTCTACTCAGTACATTCGAACCAAAGCCTTTTCTTCTCTTTTGCTTGCGAAGGGGGCAACGGCACGCGAGAACCTTCGCGGCAAGAGTTGGCCGACTCCTTCGACCTCTGACCCCCCCCCCCCCCCCCCCCGAGTCGACGAATCGCTTTTATTACAATCGGCGCAAGTTATATGTATACGCATTTCATATATCCATGGACGATTTTGATAAACGCCACGGAGAGAGCGAACGTTTTTTTATCCTCCGTCGCCGGCTTCCTTCCATATTCGTTTTCCTTTCTTTGCCTTTGATCAATAGTAGCATCGCTTAACGTCGCGGTCAGCGCGTGGAAAAATAAATTAATTAAGCGTAAAAATTTCCGTCCGATTATTCTCGTCGTGATTTTAAGGAGGCGTAAGGAGGCGTTCACGTCTGGGTTAACTCGAAATCGAAATACCGCGCTTGTGTGTGAAAAAAAAAAAAAAAAAAAAAAAAAAAAATAATAATAATAATTAACGAGAATGGAAAAAAAAAAAAATAAATAAAGAGAGAACGAGAGCAAAAAACGGAACGCGAGGAAAACACAGATGCAACTCGTTTTCAATCATAACGACAAAAATTACGGTAATGGTTTGATAAAATAAAAAGCTAATAACTGGGCTACTAAAGCGTTACGCAATTAGCTGCTCGATCCGTAATAATAATAACGAATAAGAGCGCGTGTCGATCCGTAGCGCCGCTAGGTCTATAAATGTAACAGCTCCTAGTATGAAAATGGTTAATTTACATAAAATCACGTTTAAAGTGATTGATAAGTAAATCATAAAACAGTAGGGTATACTTTCGATGAGCTGAACGGGTAAACGTATGCATGTGTATTGATTGTGTATTCCGCGATGTATTGATGGTTAATTTAGTGAATTTATATGTGGATATAACGATAGACAAAGAGACCCAAAGTATCGCATTTTG
Organism: Chalcis sispes; assembly: GCA_949987625.1. NCBI lineage: Eukaryota > Metazoa > Arthropoda > Insecta > Hymenoptera > Chalcididae > Chalcis > Chalcis sispes. Next base: position 80,556,321 of record OX465094.1, read on the forward strand.
CGACGCCACCGGCGCTCGTTTGCATCGAAAATAATTATTAATCTTTTGGAAAAAAAAAAAAAAAAACTGTTTTTTACTATATAAAGAAATTAAGTAGATAGACAGTTTTAAAAGTTTATTAATAAAAATTAAATTTTTTTATTCATAATTTTATTTTTAAATAAAGTTACTTTTTTTCATAAAAGAGAATGAAAAACTTAATTTAAAAAATTGCTCCTCTATTAAATAATTTTAGTTATAATTAATCATAATTTATTGAATTTTAATTATAATGAATTATTATATGGTGACTATTCTTATCAAAAAATCATTGCTTTTCAAATACAAGCATCATTGAAAATTCTTCGTGACAATAAATTTATAAGAGCCAATTATGTTAATATATTTGTTCAAGTGCAGTTTAATATTATTTAATCTTACAAGATCTATTTTGTTTCGTAAATAATTAATGAAAAACTACTCGCAAGTTATTAAATCTTGTATGTTTTTACGACAAATCATTAAATGTTATTAAATATTATCTACAGTGATTTAATGTTTTATAAATATATTAGCGAATTAAAAATATAATTTAAATATACGTAATTTTAAAAAAGATATAAAATACAGACATAACATAATGATGTAAAATAATGGAGCAACTTTACGTTTAAAATAAATAAGCGTCAACCTTGCAATATATTTGTCTTATTTTTATTCTAGTGTTTTTTTATATATATATATATATATATATATATATATATATATATATATATATATATATAAGTATCTTGTCGGTATGAACTTTTTCTTAATATTTTAAAAGAACAAAAATCAGTAAGAAAATCGAACATTTGGCTCAACTACAAAACGATTAGCTTACAATGTAAAAGAAGACAAAAAAAACTAAAATATCGAAAAGAAATGCATTTACCTTTATACGAATGTATACATATATATGTACATGGATGAAAAAAGATAGAATTTATAACCGATTCCGATTCGAAATAATGCGACTGTTTCTCTATCGAGGCTGAATTTTGGGCAACTTTAACTTCCAAAAGTTCGAAACATCGATCGAGTCACAAGATTACAGAAAGGATCATGTACTCTTTCGAAAATCGCGCGATGTTTTTAAATACGCCTACAACCTGAGAATTCTTGTTTTAATTTTTTCCTCGCTGCGCTCGTTTCACTTGTGAAAAAAAACGAGGCGATCGAATACGTATGAGCGTGACTTGCTGCCCACGTGTTCAACGGTGGTTTTCTCCTTTTCTGCAGATACACATGTATATATATATATATATATATATATATATATATATATATATATATATATATATATATATATATAAGCAGGTTTTTGCTTGGTTACTCGCAAATAAATTTCTTTTCCGAAATGTAATTTTTCGAATTTCTTTCAAATAATCGATGAGTCATTTTTTACGAAATTAACAAGTTTGCATTATTGAAGAAATAAAATAGTACGAAGATCGCTTCTGCGTTTACAATATCAACAAAATATTTATAATTAAACAATGTTCAAATAATAAAACTTATTACAATAATGATAAGGAAAAAAATAACTGTTTCAAGTTTCACAATATTATTTAAAAATATGAAATTCTATCGTTATTATAATAAACCAATTTAAATGAAAAATTATTTCGATTTTATCATTCTAACATATGCCGTAGCAACTAGTTAAACTCATTTATTCAGATTGAGATGCAAGATTTGCAGTAACCTATATATACCTACGTAGAACACCGTCGGTATAGATAAACAGAAAACGGCCGCAGCAACGCAAGTCGCGGCAGAAGAAATCTCTGCGTAGCCGCGTTTATTTACAGATGAATTGCTATCCACTTTTGTCAGAGAGATCTATGCCGCGAAATTTATTAACCTCTTCTGTATCGCGTTCGTATAAATTTTCCGTTTTTTAGAAAATAAGAAGATAACGAATTTTTTTTTTTTTTTTTTTTTTTTTTTTTATTGTATAGATTTAATAAATAAAGTAATGTTAAGTAGGTTTACAGAATTTTAATTCTCTCGAGATAAACGTTTTACAGAATTCATTAAATAAGAACCAGTTAAATAAATTATAATTTTGCGGTCTGAAAACGAGTAGTTACTTCGTATAATAACGACATAATAATTTAAATATAAAAATTACTTAATTGTCCATTGATTATAAATTATGTTTAATTTATACGATTAATAGATTGTTGACAATGAACATAAAAAAAGATACTTTTTCAATTAGTGTTGTGTACATAAAATTAGAAGTAAGATTAAGTAATTTACAAGATACAAACAATGGAAAAAAAATTATTTTAAATACAAAATTAATAATAATTGCAATATTTTTCAAAAGGTTTAAAAAAAAATTAAAAAAAAAAAAAAAAAACATTATGTGTAGAATAAAATTATGTAAAGTGAGCGTTATTTCAAACGTAAATTTTAATTCATTATGCCTAAATTTGGGAAGGTAGCACAGCGTATGCTAAACATTGACGTCATAATTCCGCATTATTGTAAACAGTAAATAGGGAATGGATTTTCGAAAATTTCATAAAACCATAAATATGCAAATCAAGTCGTTTTAAAAATAAAAGACTATTTGCAATATGACCAGATTTGCATATTTGTAACCGAAATTACGATATAAATTAAAAGGGAAATGTAGTAGGAGGGATGAAAAATTTGTCCCTTGACGCTGAAACATAACGAAACTTTACCACTGACAAAATCATAACGAAATGTTAATTTAACAAAAATCAACAGTATCAAACGCGAGAATATTATGTTATCGCAAAAACAAGTTTTCGCTTACAAATAAGAAATCAGAATGTTATGTATGTATCATGAAAAATATTTTGTATTATTATTTTTCGAATTTCAACATGCTGAATGAAAGATCTCGAAAAAATGTTCACATTTTTTTCCAATAGTTGAGGAATTTTTAAAAAACTATTCTAAATTACTAAATTTTGTTAATTGAAAGAAGAGATTTTGTAAAGGATGAAAATACTTATCGTTACCAACTCAAAGAGCTATGACCTATTATTACCAAGATATTTACGAGGGTATGATTTATTATATATTTGCGCGGATAGTTCCTTACCTGGCGAAAGGTTTCGGATCGATCGCGTAATGTTCGGTAATGGGTCCAGTTTTAACAACTCTGGCGAGTTGGGCCTCTTGCACGAGCACCAGGCCTTCCTTAACGTGCTGCTCGCTCCATTGTACCTTGCATCTGCCCCGACACCTGTTGCTTCCGTCGGATGAATTTTGCGGAACGGCAAGCTCGCGCTGCTGCTTATTACCGGCGTGACTCGAACCAGACTTGCCCGTCGACGCGGATCTCGGCTGCAAGGATTTGTGACGAGGTCGCGGTGAAGTTTTGTTCGTGGAGGATAGCGTCGGAGCTTGGTGGCCTAGCTGATTTGAACAATTGAAGATCATCGCGGATTCGGTCGCTTTTCTCTCTCTCTCTCTCTCTCTCTCTCTCTCTCTCTCTCTCTCTTTCTTTCTTTCTCTCTTGATCGTTTCGATTTAAAAATTGGGCCTCTTCGCACAATCTAGCTTTGCTGCTCGATGAGCGTGTCGCGGAAATAAGTCTCCATAAAACGCGCGGTTCGAGAATAACAACGTGATACGAACGATTTGATGTCACACTCGGCGATAATGCGCGATGAAAACGAGCAATTATCCAAATATATTATTCCGAACGATCGAGATAACTCGCTCACATTGTCGCGAGCGTCGCCGACTACTCGTCTAGCTCTCAACGCTTGTAATGTAAGTTCCCGTGTCTCGGCGTCTTTCGCGGACCAGCGCAAACGTCGAACTGTGCCGCGCTCGGACAACGAGAGCAGCGACTCTTTACTTTGCATCGAGAGCGCGTAAGAAACTTGTGTGAGTGAATATGTGATTCTATGTGCTTCGAGCGAATAGTCTTTGGTGTCCTTCTCGCGAGCGCGTTTGAGGGACGCGCTACCTATACGCGCGCGCGCAGCACACATAAAGAAAGTCACGCTTTTTCGATCGTTTCACCTTCGTTTTTTTTTTTTTTTTTTTTTTTTTTTTCTCTTTCTTTGCTCCGTTCTCTATCTCGAACGTTCCTCTTTTTCTTCTTGCACCTCTATTTAATCCTGAACTGTAGTATATGTGTACGTTTCTTTAAATATACGTGTACACGTGCACAAAGTGACAATTTAAGAATGGAGAAAGTTTTTTCTTCTAGGTAAACGAACAAATTTTGGATATTATTGTCGTTGTAAGGATTTTAAGTACACGGAAAAATCGATTGGAAACGTTAAAATTATTGTAAGATTAATAATAAATGAATAAAAAATTATATAATCGTCTCTGTTCTTAATTATACTTCTTATAAATAATACATTAATCCACGTAAGTTTATCTATGTCGCGCAAAGTTTGAAAAATCTTTTTAAACATTTATTACACAATAGAATGGCTTCTGAGCACGCGTCGCGTCAATTGTTTAAAACTATGTAACTTTAAACGTTTTTTAAATAATTCTCAAATACACCTTTCATCGGCGATAATCCGTAGATCATTCATCAAGCGCGCCCGTGTAAAATCGTAACTTATTAAAAAATTAAATATTAAAAAGCAAAAATAATTAAAAGCAAAGTTTCAACGTCGGCATATTCTTCCGGCTTTTATTATTGCGCGCTTATAGACCTTAAGCGGCATCCTTGTGCAAGGCTGTCAACGTGGTGTGATGGCGAGTGCACGCGACCGTAGATGCTTATAGATGATCTAATGCGTCTTTGTACGCATATAAACGCGTATCCCACCGAGACGAAATTTTCTCCGGGGATTTGAGCGAACTCGCCGATTCATGGTAAGCGTGGTTAAGCTGTAAGTACCACAGTCACGCTTAGATATTTATATATTTTAACTCGAATTAATTGCGAGTTATCCTTGCGGATGCTCTGTTGGGAATCGTTGATATAATTAAAATGGTACAACTATGGAACAGTTTCGATTTGAGTTTCAGCATTTGCATGCTTTTAATTGTTTTAAAAAATTAGCAATTTAAACAAAAAATATTTCATAAATTAATCCTGCGAGCTGGTCGAATTTAAACGATAGCGATTGTGAGATATTAATATTTCTATGTTTTAACTTTGAATGCTTCATTATTATTACAAGTGTATTGAAAAATAAATTATACATATTACAGATATGTAGAAATAATAATTTTAAATAATCGTTTCTTTGAATCTGCACGTGAAAAAAGTTAATTATAAATTAACCAAAACGTTTTATGTTTAAAAAGGAAAACGTTACTTATATTACGACGAATGAAATTTTTATTTTATATCCTACAGTAAAATAATTAAAAATACAGGTGCATTCAAAGATCGTACGTAATTTATAAATCCTTCTTGGTAAAGTCGCTTCCCTTATTCAACATATTATTCAAAGAAAGCCCTATTAATTCAGGAAATCCATTACGACAAATGTCCATTTCGCGGCATTCGTTACAGCAAAAAAAAAAAAAAAAAAAAAAAAAAAAAAAAAAAAAATATATAAAAAGCCGTCGACAACGGAGCGGAACTTTGAAGAGAAATACGCGTCAGCGATGATTTAACGATGGAAGAGCGAAAATCTCCTTTTTTTATTCATATTTACCGTAATTTTTTTTTTCTCCCCATTCCACTCGCCCATTTAGTACTTTTGCTCTCTTGAATTAAAACTTTTTACGGTTAATTTTAGAAAAAAGGAATAATATAAATTATTCACATATACTCGGTCGAAATATTTTTGATAAAATATTTTATTAAATTTTACGGCAATGTTTTATTTTACAAAAGAAAGTCATTTAAATAAAGTTGTATGATTGGAAAGAGGGATAAAGGTGACATTGTAATTACCGGAATTGAAACAGAACACCATTGGTACTTTTGCGATAATTATGTTATTTATTATATGTATATTGTTATTAAAATTATTATAATAATCTAAATCAAATATTTACACGGGTCTTCTCGAATATTTTCCTGTATGCACTTGGCTTCTTTGATAATTGACGCTACTGTAGTAAGATGGAGAATAAGCGATGTGTACGCGTTGTTCGATATGCGCACTATAATGACAATGACAGTAAATGGCAATGTTGATTACAATAAATTCACCTTGGAAAAAAAAAAAAAAAAAAAATCAATCATGAACGGCGAAAGCGATTCGAACGCTAAAAGAAACGTATGAGAAATGAAGAAGCAACTTTGAGAGTATACTGCTAAATTTGAACCTTTGGCGAACGCAATCGCCAATGTGAAACGGTAGCTCGCGCAAAGACGCGAAAGAATAAAGCGGAAAAAGTTGAAGGAAAAAAGCTAAAGGGCGGTTCTTTGGCCTTCACTTTTATGCGCGCAAGCGCGCGTTTAATCTTTTTAAACTTTCGACGTTGCGCATCCTCAATTACTTTGGAAGAAATATGTTTACGAGTTCGTTTTTTTTTTCGTTTAATTTTTTTAATTTTTAAACTCGCAGGTTTCGTTTAATTATTACGATGAATGGGTGGATTTTATAATTAAATTTTAACGAAGCCAAAATTTTTTATCACGATAGTACACTTGAAAATTTTTATGCACTCACGATCGACAAATTCAAGATTCGTATATTGTAAATGTGCACGAATATTATGTATAAATTTACGTGAATGCATAAAATGAAATTCATGTTACTCGATGCCTCATGAAAATTTTTCTCATAATCTAATAAATGAAAATAATAATAATGCAAACATATTTATAAAAGTTATTTTATGATCAAGATAGAAGATTTATTATATGCCATTTCATTCTAAAATAATTATTATGCGCAATGTTTTATTTGTGATTTGTATTTAAGAGTATAAATATTAAACAGATGTAAAAAATACTATCTGATGAATAGTAATAACTAATACATTTTTTAAAAATGATATCATTAGTACATTCAATGTTTATAAAATTTTTAATTTTTTAATTTATACTCTCTCAAAGAATAATCACAGTTTATTGATTTATAGCATCTTTGTTGTATAACACTCATTAAACACAAATATGCAACATAAACGTTCATTAAATATATTAAATTTATAATATATATAATGTTTCTTAAGAAAAAAGTATTCAACAATTTTATATTGCAAATATTTAACAAAATAATTATTTCGTGCACTGATAAAACGTTTAATTATGCTAATATAATTCATTTTTATAAAATTGAGACATAAAGACAAGATGATTCTTCCAAAGTAATTAATTATGCCTAATCTTGATCTAACGCAACTAAAAACTCGTTTTACAAGTCCGCAATCTTACCTTTTACTCTAGCGAGTAAAACGGTTAATATATAATAAATATTATATATTCACACAAAATACTTGGCGGCGGCAATAATAAAATGGCTAAATGATTATTAGTTAGAATGTAACATCAATTTTCTTTGAGAGGCTTTGCGTTTTTCTTTCTTTTTTTTTTTTTTTTTTTCTTTTATCATTTTATTTTCTTTTCAATTTTTTTTAAATTATTCATTTATTTCCTTTTTTTAACTCCGTTCATCGATACGAAATAAGTCTATCGAGGTTAAACAAAGAATTCTGTGATAAAAATTCTTTTTTTATAAAAATTGTATAAAATTATGCAATATAAAATAAGCTTATTATTTAATTTTTCATAATTATAAATAAGTTATTGAATGGAAATATAATAAATATAAGTAGTTTACAGAATGCACTATATAAATTATACTTTAATATTAAATTAATTTAAATTAATTACCTTAAATAAAGTTTAAAATACTTTTATATAAAGTACTGGAAAAAGAATCACAAATTCTTTGTTTAAGTTGCACGTTATTTTTATTGATGATTAATAATAACAAATTTCTTCTGAGAAAAGGCAATATTATATTTGAATTCTATCCTGCGAGGGATAAATAATGTTTTTTTTTGCGGAGAAACAGAGAGAAAGAGAGAGAGAGAGAGAGAAAAAGTAAAGAATATATAAAAGAAGTATCTAGCAATCACAAAATCCGAACTTCAACTAAACATCGTTAAAGTGTCACAACGACGTTCGTTGGCACCGAGGCCAATGAGCGTGTGTTTTCACAATCACGAAAAAATAATAATAATAATAACAATAAAATGTTGTTGAGTTGAATACGGAAAAAATGTCTTAGATGCATTCGTCATAATTATTGAAGAACGCGTAAAGATTGAAAAAAGCAGAAGAAACATTAACAAAGCATCGTAATAATTCGCGCAATTATGACTAGCAAGTATAGCATTTATAGTCTAGACGTATCTCTTTTATTATTTTAAAGATAACAAAATCGTCGTATTTTACGTACGAGTTTTAGTCGACTTGCGCGACTTTCCACGTGAAATCTTCTCACGTAAGTATGACTTTATTTAATTTGAGAGAAATTTACTCATATTTCAAATATATACTGCTTAATTTAAACTTTTATTTAAATTTAACAATTCGTACTGGGAATCTTTTACTGTGTTTATGTGGGAATTAAAGATCAATCAAAAAACGTTACATTTCATGAACGAGAGAAAAAAACAAGAATGAGATATACATCTCGACGAGTGGAGTTTGTTTCGATTTGCCATGTGTTAAAGTGCATATATATGTTTGCGCCACCAAGTCATGCACGTATATTTACGGTAGAGACAGCACGATAGAAGAAAAAGTAAACGAAAAGTTGAAAGGCACTTTCGAAGAGACCGCGAGAATGTAACATAAAATAAGTTGCTCCTATCGATCGATCGTTTGGTCGATATCGAAGACTGTTTTCGTTAGATTTTTATCATTTGTTGTACATATATATATATATATATATATATATATATTCAAGGCACGACACGTACGTTAAGTTCTCGAGCTTAACTAGAAGCTATTGATATACGCGAATAATCGAGGCACGATGCTTCATTTTATTTCAGACAATTTACGCGTATAATATACAGTTTTATCAACTATAATATGTATAAAAAATTAACGTAGAATAGTCCCTGAACATCAAAATAATGATCGTGCTTCGTTTGCGTACGACAACGCGTGCGTATGGGTATAAACACTGGAAAATCCTGTGCGTCTTTAAGCGTTCGGTATTTTTTTTTAACACTTTCGATTATGCGTTTTACATACAAAATATTAATTTTCTCTTGTTTATATTTATCATTTTTTGAGTTTCTGCAAGGCACTGTTAAAATTATCTGTTTCCATTTTTAGTTTAATGGTCGATTATTAAATGAAAGCAGGAGATAGTAATATGTTAGCCGAACAAGGAAAATAAATCAGTCTCTAAGTCTCTATCGAGGAATCGGCAAACTTCTCGGATTACCATGATTGTCTGTCCGCGGATTTTTCTTTAAGCACGCACACACAATATTTTGAACACACGCATGAACACATGAAATACGCATTCACTCACTGACGCACGCATTCGCTCTCGATACACGTTTTCTTTTTCCGTTTTATGTACAAACTCTGAACGTTATTGTTCGCGTAAAACGCAAGCGTTCTTTTCTCTTACGGAAAAACTTATTTCATGCGTTAGCACGTAAAACTATTTTTATTTCAACAGGGAAAAAATAATCTTTGTTAATCGCCGTTAAAATACAAATAGTTACATTATTATGTCAATTAATACTAAAATAGTTTCAATCGTGTTGCAATATTTATTGAAATGTGTCCGTAAAATCTATTAATCATCCAATGACAAAGATTTTACGAGACGCAATCGAAAAGCTTATTGGCAACTATCATAACACGATATTTTTCGGTAAGACATTGCTTGCACGCCAAGCGAATGCGGACGCGGACAATAGAGCTCGTAATTCGTTTACAATTAGTTAAGCTTATAGCAGCCATCAACGTGATTTTTTTTTTCTTTGCATCAACTGTAATTTGTCGACGTTATTTAATTAATATTTACAAAGATCGTCGTGATACAGCAACGCAAAAGATATGTAATTTACAAAATATAAACATCTCGCTCGTGGAGATTTTCTTGGCAGATAAAACAATCTAGGACGAGCCGTGTACTTGGAATCTTCGAATTCGCGCCTGGACGGACTCGCACTGCACCTCGCTGTATCGCATATATCTGCCGGCTCTTACAGGCTCCCGGATCACCACCAAATTTTCGCCTCTGTTACGCAGTGCCTCGAGTCCAGTAATACTACGAGTCGTGCTCGCTGTAAAAATGAAATGATTAATTCAAATTATGATATGACAACAACAAAGTTATCTTAGATTTATTAAAACCAATACTAAATTTCTCAATCGAATGTATTTTTTCAAAAGTACCGATAAAAAAATGTTATTCAACAACTATTTATAATTGATCATTTTTAACGCAACAGAAAGAAAAAATTACATAACACAAGTAAAGAAAATAACAAAATTCTTTTACTCAACATCTGTGATCTTTATATACTATTATTAGTTATTGCCTCAATATATTATTGTAACTGAATTCCTTTACTCTAAATTTTATGCATTAATATAAAAATTTAATAGTGCAATTATTTTTCCAACGGTCTTTTTAATAATCTTTACAACAATAAATAAGACATTAGATAACTTATTAAGTCATATTTGTACAAATCGAAGATCTTTCCTTGGAGGCACAGATCTCACAGAAACTATCGAATGACAAATGACCTCTCCCGCAATGATTAATGCGCAAGATATGTCGAAAGAAGGCGCGCGCGCGCGCGCGTGCACGTATGTACATTATATAGAGGAAAGGAAAGGATGCTCACTTCGGTTCGCTGAGCTCGAAGTAAGGGTTATACTGTTACTGGCGCTCGAGCTCGCGCTAACGATAGGCGTCTTGCATCCACTATTGGTGGTCGACACATGATGATAATGATGATCGACGGTGGTGAAACGGCTCAGGGCTTTGCTTACGACGCCATTGCATTCGCGAGGCCAGACTCGCGGCCCGTGGCGCAGACTGCTGCTGGTGCTGCTGTTGCTGTTGCTGCCGCTGCTGCTGGTGCTGATGCTACTGCTGCTGTTGCTGCTGACGCCGCTACCGATGCCGTTGCGTTGCTTCCAGCTCTGTGATTCATTCGCGCTGAACGGGAAGCTCACGCGTCCCTGACTCGTCTTCCCGTACAGAATAAAGTCCAAAGAATCGTCCGAGTAAATACTGCTGCGATCTGAGGAACTATCGGCTGAAATTTCCGAAACCGTGTCGGAACCGCTATCGCTGCACTGTTGCTCTTCCCCCAGGATGAACACGGGCGTGCATTTGAATACTTCGCCCACTGACGAACTCGTGATGTTCACTGCAACAAAAACGGCAGAGGTTGCGGTTTTCTCGTTTTCTCGTTGTTTTTTTTTTCTTTGTTTAGAGTATGGATATCAAAAAGGTTAAAATATAGTATGGTAATTAATTTTCGATAAAAAAATCTATTTGAATATTTAAAAAAACTTACAAGCATCCTTATACTTATTTCAAAATATTATTATACTGATCCTTTAAGTTGATAATAATACTGTAATTATGTGTAACATGTAAAAATTTTGTTATTTAATTGACGTAACTGCTACATAATAATATCATATAAATGTGATTTTTACGTTAATAAAGTTTATAAGAGATATTAACTACTTTTTTTTTTTTTTTTAGCTACGTATAAATATTTCGAAAGATTTAAATTTCATATAATTTTTAATTAAAATTGGCAACAATCTTATTTAAACGGACTAAAAATTTCAATAAAATAATGGATTATAATTACCAGATGATCTACGTGAAGAAGTATCCAATTCAAGAACATTGTCGTCGAAAACCTCCAAGAGATCGGCGCTGGCGGAAAACTTTCTGGCCAAATAATCCATACTCCTCTTAAAATTGCTACGGCGCTCCGACGACAAGCCATTAAATTGGCTCCTCGCCGACGAGGTTCGCGGTACCGTCGAGCTCAGCCTTCTCAAGTGGACATAATCGCTGCCGTTTCCGTTGTTAGAATGTGACGTCGTCAAATTTTCGATCGCCAAAGCGTCATTGGTATTCTCGGTATCCTCATTCTCTTCCGTGGTCGAAAGATCGTGCGTCGTTTCGTTGGCTCCAGTACTCGGGATCGTTTGCTCTACCGACGTTTCGTCGTTCTCAAGGACCTCCTCGCACCAAATCGTATCGTCAATCGAGTCAATTAGCAATGTTGGTTCCTCTTCTACACTCGGGGCCGAACTCTCGACGCAAGTGGCTGCGGAAGTTTCTTGGATCGATTGCTCGATGAACGACGGATGCTCGATCGGCTTTAGAGACGAGGAAGAGCAAATTGAGATATTATCACAGACGATGGTCTCTTCTTCGACAATCTCGCTGTCTTCCGAGACGAAGAGGGACACAGGGTTAGGCACTTGTTCGAATTTGCTGAGCCACGAGTGCTGTAGACATTCTATCGCCGACAGCCGTTCACTGGAATTACGTAATTTATCATAGTTTGTTTTCTCATTTGATATAAAAAAAATTTTTCAAGAATTTGTTTTCATACATTATTTTTATTTTTTAACCTGCGCAAGAATGCGTTGGGGCATATATAATAAATACGCATATTTTAAATTTCAAAATGAACAATTTTTCATTCATTGAAAAAAGCTGCGTAAAATACGAACATTATATATACAGGTAGACTTGTTTAAACGAATAAACATTTCGAACATCTATTTATAAACAATATCACAATGGGTTATTAAAGAATCGTCATTTTTATTAATAAAATTTATTTCCGTCCCATTGAATGCTAGAATGCGTAGGTCTTGCGAAGATAATGAAAGCCCGCGTGGCACAATAACAATGGGGTGTTTCGAAAATACTAGAAGTAGTCATTAGGCGCTCACCTTGGATTCTTGACTATGAGCCGGCGTATGAGGTCCTGAGCCTCCTCGGATACCTCCTCGAAGAGGTCGTCGGGAAAGTCGAGCCTGCATCGGCTTATGTTACAGAAGGTCTCCTGTTTGGTATCGCCGCCAAACGGCGAGCAGCCCGTCAGTAAGACATAAAGCAGGACACCCACCGACCACATGTCCGTCGCCAGACTTATCGGCTCGTAGTTCAGTACTTCCGGAGCTGTAAAAAGCAGGACACGTCGCCTCGTTAATAATGCTTCGTGCGCAAGCATACGCGTACTTGTATGCATACAGATAGGTATGTCTATCTCAAAGCTACGGTGAGTAAGAGAAGGGGAGGCGGAATGAATAAGAGAGAGAGAGAGAGAGAGAGAGGGAGAGAGAGAGAAAGAAAGAGAGACTCGTTTTATAAGAACCAAAGGCATGATATATCTGTTCGTTCGAGCGGCTGTTTTTCTTAATCGTTAATTGAAATGCACCTCGGGCCATTGAAAAAATTATATGGGCGAGTTAGGGACGGCTTTGGGAGAATGAATAATATAGTCAAGTAGGATATATGTGAATGTGCACACAACGAAAAATTTTCAGTTACATTATCGCACTGGCTTTCATAGCGGATCTTTCATATGCCTAGGTTCTCGTCGCTATTTTCTTCTTCGTTATTTAACTCACCGGTGTAGTCAGGTGTTCCCAAAATTTCACGAATGTCGGCTCCGTGGCTGATGTATCGGGAGATACCAAAGTCGCAGAGTTTTACATCACAGGACGGAAATTCGCCGGTTAAGACGAGGTTTTGAGGCTGCAACAGACAAATTATTTGCAGATAAATATATATATATATATATATATATATATACATATGTATATATAAAAATTTGTAAAATTAATTGTAATGTATATAAAATATAATGCAATCATAAATTTAAAAAGAAACGTAAACTTGTGAAAAAAAGACGCAGTAAACTCACGATATAGGCATTTCAATAAAATGATGTCATCGCGTTATCTATCTATATGTATATATACACTTGCATTATATCTTATTTATAATCAAGATAATTGATAATGCAAAAATGCGACAAAAGTAAGTTTGAACAATAAAATGAAACATTATGCAAAGGTATATGGTATAATATATCGCAATTGTTTAATTTTAAATACTTAACATAGCTATGCGTCAACGTGAATTACGTATAAAATGTAAGGGTTATAAATTTTTTCAAAAGTTCCATCGGGTTCCTATTATTCACGTAATAAGAAAGATAATTTTGCATTTGTTGCATTATTGAATCGAAAAGAAAAACAGGAAGCGTAAACTAAAATATCTTATCCAACTTGGGGCGAGCAGAGAAAGAGAATGATAGAGAGAGAGAGAGAGAGAGAGAACCTTCGAAAATTGCTTTGGCCCCCCGGAGGCACTCTCCTATTTTCAAAGCACGTTGCCCCTTTGCCGCGGCCTTCTGCAACTAGAAATATCTCTGGAGCTCGGACCGATGCACTTATGCGCGCTCGTTTACCCGAAAAAGTGATGCGCGAAAACTATCTTGTGAGTCGCGCGTTAACGGCGCGATATTCGCAGCTTCGCGTATGTTCAGCTCGTTCAATTGAATATATACATATGTGTATAAACGCCATTCCGCGTCATACATTGCACAGCGCGTCGAGACAAATTTCGAGCTCCCGTGCGCGGCTGTGCGTAAATTGTACGGGTTCGATTGTGTTCTCGCGTTATTAAATCATTGGTGATTCTTTATAAATAGCTAGCTGTTACGCGTGAGCTTGGTTTCGCCTCAATAAATGTACTAATTATACTTTTAATCGTTATATATCCAAGATGAAATAATCATTTTCAAGTACAACAATTGAATTTTAACCAAAATATAAAGAAATTCATCATTTATCAAAATAAGTTAAGGAATTTCTTTTTTCAAATGTTTGTACATGTTGAAAAAAAAACTTTTATACCGCGATATAAAAAAAAAACTGTCCTCATCGCGCATCTAATACAGTGCACAGTGGCTTATATTGAAATAAAACGGTAAGACGAAGCGAAAAATATTACATTCCTGAGGATCAAATATCGGTCCAAATTCAGATGAAATCTAGATGAAATGTAATAATTGACGATCATGTAGATCGATCGATAAGAATTCATTATCGTAATTTTAATGAATTTTGCTCACTTTGTTGCATTAAAAAAGCATCTTAGCAAAACGTAAGTGGATAAATAGTTTAGTGATATAAATTAATTGAATACGATCTCGAAAAAGTATAATGAATTTTGGGCACATATATCAATAAGATATTATAATGGAAAATGAAACAATATAATAAAGTTATTTAATTTATTTTAATTCTAATATTATTTTCTAAAGTTGAACGATAATAAGTCAGGCGGCCACGCATTGATTGGCCAGAAATTTCGAAAAGACACAAAAATCGTGATTTTATTGCAATAATAATATAATTTAATCCGGGACGTTAGTGAGTCGGAACTCGCGACAAACATAAAAGATGAAGTTTGTAGGCAACGAAAGTATGTTACGGTGATTATTTTCGAATTAAGGCGCGTATACATATACACATTTAAGCGCGCACGCGGCGTAAGGTAATTGGATCGACCGAGCGAAAAAAGAATGTCTCGATTTATTAAATTAATTCGACGCGCGCTCGCGGCAATCCGTTTATAACGATCCAGACTTCTCCTTATCCGAAATCCGTTTAACGGCAAAAGAGTTAAAAATCGCGAGGCACGAAAGCACACATGCACATAAGCTTGAAAAATCTCATTTATCGAAATGAATACGAGGGTGTCATCGTCACTTATTGTCAATAAGCGAAAGTGCACGCCTCCCTTTTCGCTTGAATATTGTCGCTGATAAATCTTGCATGCTAATTATTTTTTTCTATTATTTTAGCTTAATTATTTTTTTCTTTTTATTTTTTATTTATTTATTTATTTTTTTTTTTAATTTAAATTTAATCGTCAAAAGTTGCGAGCTCAATTTTCTGTTCTATATTATATCTTTTCTCGCAGCCAAAATATCTAGAAACGTGGATTAGTGAACCGCAACCGCCGTGAATATTTTTCTGCGTTTTAAATGCTTTTTTTTACTTTATAATCTTCAAATATATTTTATTTAAATTTATTGGATGCTTTCTTCATTGCTGCAAAATCCGCAGTACGCAAATTCAAAAGCAATCATTAACGTCGCAAAATAAAAAGATCAAACGTGTAATCTTACAACCTATCCTTAAAAAAAAAAAAAAAAAAAAAAAAAAAAAAAGTCTTTACGCTTTGCCTTCAATGCAAAATGAAAAAAAAAAAAAAAAAAAAAAAAAAAACAAAAAATCAATAGCATGCAAGGCACAAAGGCGCGCATATTATTTTTAGTATGCGCTCTCGCAACTCGCCATAAGACGAAACCTCAAGGCCCGCGAGCTACATTCAAGGAGGATTTTGTTTTTCGCTCCCACGCTCGCGATTGTTCATCGGACAGCGAGTCTTCCACGGCAAGTACGCAAGCGAAAGGTCGCTCGAGTCTCGCGCTTTATTTTTGTGTATAATGGAGCATTGACGATGTCTCTCTCTCTCTCTCTCTCTCTCTCTCTCTCTCTCTCTCTCTCTCTCTCTCTCTCTCTCTTTATCGACTACACGTACAATCGACACTATTTCCGTAATCTATGAGGTAAATCCTGTTAAATAATAATTTTCATCGACAATATTATCATTAGTGAGCGCGAAGCCCTCCTACGGTGTTCTTTAACCTTATTGCCGCTACGAATGTAAAACGATAAATATTGGATTTAATTAAACCGATTCGTTTAAAACTTTCAAATGGCCTAATATATAAAGTAGAACGATTTATCCTGTGCATTTGTTTATTTTATTTTCTAAGAAGCACATTTATTTCCAATAAATTTTTATTTTATGTTAGTACTTATCAGCTTATTAATATTGTCATTACATTATAAATAAGCCAAGCTTTTGATGTCGCCTTCGCAATAATGCATTTTATTAAATGTCGTAAAAATGACACGGCTTAGAGTATATGTTTTTTAAAAGGCGTAAAAAAGATTTATACACTCATCAAAAATTTAACATCGTTATTAAATATTTACAGACGAGTTACGCGACACACATAAACAAATGTATAAAAAAATTTTAGAGTAAATTTTATTGTCGTTATATATGTCTAACAAAGTTATATAATTTCTGCAATAAAGTGCGCTACTCCAACTTCACGATTGGTCGTATATCGCAGTGAAAGATCACGTTTTAAATAATACACAATACACGCGTCTATATTTGGAGGATTATTCAACGCAATAATTCGCTAATTCGTTATAGGTATAAATATAAAGAAAAAAAAGTTCCCAAGTCAAAAACAATGAGAGAAAAAAAAAAAAAAAAAAAAAAAAAAAGAAAATTATTCTCATCGACGATTGCTCCACGACTTTTATAGCTTTGTTTAAACAAAGGTACATTAAATTTTGCAAAGCTCACGAGCTCCGTTGTGAATTTAGATCCGTGTAAGAATTACGCTCGATCGCTCGATTAAACTTTGACCGCTATCAGGCTCCCCTTCGTATTCTCGTATCTTATCTTATCGGTGGATGATAATCGAGCGCAAGGCTTCTTTTTTCTCTTCCACGGCAATTTCATAGCTCTCGACGATGTCTGATACGGCAAGGTGTGCGCAAATGGTTTCAAGTATTTACTTAATTCGATAATGTCATGCGCCATACTTTTCAGAAAACGGAACAAAATCGCAATCTGCTGCCCACCCTTTTCTTTTCTTCGCTCTTTTACCGTTTCCGGTGGGTTTAATAGATCGCGGCTATCGTTGTTGACACTGTTGTCGCGTAAATTCTCGATGGCGATTCCACGATCTAGTCGCGGTTTAATAGGATATAAAAGCTTAATATTTAGGTTATTACGAAACGCGTTTAGCTTGTCGCGATCGAAATAATTTTTTATGAATTGTTGAATGGTTGAAACGTATATGGCTTCAAAAAAAATTAAATAAATGGGTTGCCTAAAATAGAGCGCGATTTATTGTGTTTTAAATTTGGATAAAAAATAATTCTTAAATAATGATAATATTTATAAATTGTATACATTGTATATATTTGGCCCTTGATGCATAAATCTATGTATACATATACCTCTTTGTTTAAAATCAATTGACGTTCGCTAATTAATTTCAATGTAAATTTATACCAAAATAATCGCTCATTAACATCTAACAATATTTAATTTCTATTAAAAAAATTTTGTCGAAATCGCCATCGACTTAAAATATTCAAAACAGCATATGGAATCTATTTTTTTGTTTTTTTTTTTTTTTTTTGTTTTCTTTAAAGCAAAGGAGAAAGAAAAATTAATCGACGCGTTTTTTTTTTCTTTCTTTCTTTCGATTCGTAATGAAAATTATGAAGACATGGGGAAAGGAGGAGGGAGGGGAAAAAAGACGAGAACGCGCCGTTAAGTATTAATTAAGTTAATGTTAAAGTTGTTCACGACGTTCAATGTCGCGTTTATGAGAGGCATTCGCATACAATACCTATACATTAGGGCGGAAAAAAAAAAAAAAAAAATATATATATATATATACACACACGTTACACACTCGTCGGCATAATTGGATTGCGGCATTGCGAGGAGAGACGCGCGCCGCTGCCGCCACATTGTGCATACGTGTACATATAGTTGTAGCGCAATCGCACCGAGAAAGCAGGAGGTAGGTATACGGACGGTGAGCAACACCGAGCTTATATATACGTTTTCAGCCTACTAACCCGTACGGCGACTCTTACCTACGGAGCATCGTCAGCGTGTAAATGGTTTCCATACGCGCAAGCGCCTTCTCGATCGTATTAACATTTTTCTATACGTCCTTCTAGGCTGTATAGACATTCTATACGTCCTTTTAGGCTGTATATGTGCCAGGAGAAAAAAAAGTTAACAGCGCCACTGCTATGTATTTGTCGCTTCATATAGCCTAGCATGTGAGTCTTCATCGAAACTTATATTTTCGAAACGCGTAATAAGACTTATGTATGTTGAGCGAAGGAGAGAGAACGAGATAGCGATAAGAGCGCGCGCACCATTGCTCCCACGTGACCACCCTATCTCTGTCTCGCTCTCTCCTTCGCTCAGTATGTACATTCAAGCGACCACGGGGCTCTGCTTTTCTTTTGTTTTCTTTCAGTATAGTGTATCGTTGTGTCGGTAATATTCGTTCTTAATATGTGAGAAGAAGAATAAAAATGGACAATTTATTAAATAATGAAAATAAGACGAGTGATAGTGACAGTGATGAAGAATGCAAACGTGAATTAAATAAACTAATAGAAAAAGCAAAATCTAATATAATCCCGCAAAATTAAAAAATTTAATAATAAGTGATTTTAAAGTGATAATTTTTTAGTTTATAATTTTGTTTGTGATTTAGATAAATGATTTAAAAGTTTTTTGTGTGAAGAAATTAAATTTAAAATATTTAAAAAAGTTACTGTTTTTTCATGTTAAATAAGAGACTAAAATTCATTGATTATACAAAAAATGTGTTAAACAAATATAGTATTGTTATGATAAAAATAACATAAGAAAGTATTTATATTAATTATAATAGTATTAATATTATTAATAAGCCTTCAAATCTTATAAAAAAAACTTTTGTTAAAAATATTATTCTGTATAAATATTTAATAAATATACTCAAGAAATTTATATTTTTTAATAAATAATAATTGTTCAAGAATTAATTTTATTTTTAAATATTAATCCATTTACTATTTTTTTTAATTTCATAATTTATATTTATATTTACATAATGTTGTCTGTCACTTTTTGACACTACTACATGTACATGTACGCGTGTGTGTACAAAATGCGCATGCGTTAGCAGACGATATCTGTAGTTTACGAACTGTCAGTATGGGTTCGAAATTGCATTTAATTGATATGCAACAAAATAAAATTAATTATTCTGTTAACTAAGTAAGAGTCTTCGTACGGGTTACAAGGCTGAAAAATTTTTTAAGCACCATGAGTGAACCTCGCGTCATTAAAGCTTTCGGCTCATATTTTGTGGATGGATAGAGGCGCCTTAGTCGCTCGCTGCGCTCGCGACTGCGGCCCTACTATCCATCCACAACATATTTTGCCTCAAGCTGTAATGACGCGAGGCTCGCACAAGGTACATAAATAACTAATACGTGTACCTCGCTGTTAGGGAAAGACCGATCGAGGTGGTTTCGAGAGGCTCAAGTGCTGCCGCCACAGTGGCTTGCGTTACTTTCTGTCGGTCGCGCGAGCTCGACTCGCTTCATTTTTTTAGCAAAACTCTTTTTTCTTTCTTTTTTTCTTTTATTTTCTTTCTCTTATTTTTTTTTTTTTTTTTTTTTTTTTTTTTTTTTTTTTCTTATTATTTTTTTATAATTTTCATAAAAGTGATGTAAATACGCGCACGCGCGTACGTAATCGTATATTTGTATTAATAATCATCGAGTTTTCACTCGCGGGATTACGTACGTAATAATTAATTTTTAAAGGATTGCACAAACGTTCTCCGAATGTAATTAGATTATGCAAGTTATTGTTTTAAATGCAATAGTTTATAAAAATAAAGTTATAAGGTAATCCATACCTTATTATTACATTTTAAATGGAGTTCGCTTATTGTTTAAAATTTTCCATTTATAGTTCATTCTACAAAATATGTAGTTTTTTTATTTATATATCTTTTTCAATAATATTTTTTTCAAAAATTACGTCATTGGCAATATGACAATGTTCTATTGTCCATAAATTGTTTCTCTAAAAAACAAAGGATTTTTAATACGGTTTAATGTAAAATTGCAACGCGAAAAATTCAAAAATCAAGCCCACAAAATGGCATGTAAAAGCCCATTCTATAACTTTTACCCTAATAAATTGTATTAGTAAATGGTGTTTATTTCGCGTTGTTTGTGCGAACAAACGTAACGACGATGAATAAAAAGGCTGCCAGTCTAAAAGGCTAGATGTAAGGTGTTAACGATAGAGAAATGAGTTTCGATATTAGATGGCTTGTGATTGTGTGAGTATATACATATATATGTATATATACACGCGTAGGTAATATTTAAATTAGAAAAGCGGATCGCCTTGACTGTTGACTCACCTACAAGTCGCGTTATAAGTATAATCGATAAGTTGCGCCCAACGACATTGTGTGCGTTTGCGAGTCGAGATATACGTTATACCAATTTTTTGTTTTTCTATTTCGAGCGCAACCAAACCGCCTTATCGAAATTTTATCAATAAAGATAATATGTACGTTATCATTTTTTTCGTCATCTTTTTATTTTTTTGCTTTAAAACTTGCGCCAAATACGACACTTTTAAATAAATACATTAAATTTTATTATTCTAATAAGTTTGTATAAGAAAAAATATAGCAATAGTGTGAATTCCGTTTTCATCAAATTTATATTTTAGCTTTACGTTAATAAGCGGTAACAACGTAGCAACTCGTTGAAATTATATTTTTGCTCAAATATTAGCATTGGAAATTCTTTCATTAGAGGCTGAATTAGCGAGGCTCAACGAACAGACAGCCGCGTGATAGTTTATCGGAAAATATACACATGCGTACACATTGGCACCGATAAAGAATAAAGAAGAGGGAAGAAATAAAAAAAAAAAGAAAGAAAAAAGTAGAGACGGAAAATGGGTATAGAAGAGACGAGAAGAAGAAGAAGAAGAAGAAGAGAATCCCGCCGCTTACCTTAATGTCCAGGTGCGCGACGTTGAGAGAGTGAAGAAAAGCAACGCCGTCCAATATCTGCTTGAGAAGCTTAGCTACTTGTCTCTCCTCCGGGATTTCGTCTCTGTCGAGCACCATTTGCAGTTCGCCGCCGGGAGCACTGAGAATTAAACGAAATGGAAAAATAAAATAAAATAAAATAAAATAAATAAATAAATGAATATAAATAAATAATATAATAAAATCATATGCTGAGATTGCGCGCAGAAAAAAATGATTTGTTTGTTAATATCGTCGTGACGTGGCGCGTTTTCTTCTTCTCTTTTACGATATTATCGGTAAAAAAAAAAAAAATGTTTTAATGGCATATCGCTGTTATAGCGTGTCTTCGGCAAAACTCAAGATTAGATAACGTTTTTTCACGTAAGCGAATATACATACATGGCACCGTGTGTGTACAGACACCTGAGAACATTCGTTTCGCACGTCAAGGCATTTTCACTCGAGGAGCGATTTCTAAAATCGTTTACTTTAAACGCACGACCGTCGTTCATAACGGATGATGAAGTACTACTCAAACAGAATTTTACCTTAAATTAATGCAACAGCCAACATCAAATTTTTTCAGCTAATTTTATTATTTAATTAATTTAAAGAATAATGAGAGAATCACGCGTAATAATATAAGTTTTTTAATTAAAATTGCGGCAAAAATATTTTAAATAAAAATATTAAATGGTTTGAGGTAAATTTTCAAAATGTATTTAATATGGATGAATTTTTATCGATACAATTAATTAATAATTACAATTAATGAATTATAAGATAATGAATAATTGAATAAATTTCTTGAAATAATCGAAACGTTGAATCTAATTGTTATTGAATCATTTTCGTCAATGCTTTTTTCTTCAGAGGAATTTGAGTTTATTGCGCTCAATTGTACATGTATTTATAATAAGATGTTGAAGGGTAAATAATAACGTTCGAAAAAAAAATACGACAGTAGATTAATTTAAAAATAATGATCGTTTATTGACTAAAATGATAAATTTTGGAGGAGATGAAATACAATTATAATAAACCTTACCGAAAAAAAAAGTCTTAGACGCGTGCACACGGAAAAAGGAAGACAAAAGAAAGAAAATGGAATTTATAGCAAACGCACAAATAACGGTTAATTCCATGAGTCTCTCTATATGTCGATGTTACGTGCATAATGATGCGCCGGCAGCATGATTAAGATAGTCCTTGTGCGCGAAAAAAGGAATTAACTTATTGAAAAACGTTTATTTTAGTCTATTAATAAACATTAACTACACAATTCATTAAGTAATGTGCAATTTTAGATATTTATATAAGATGAAAAAAAAAAAAGTGGTAAAAAATTAAAATTCAAGTTTTATCCCATCATCTCAATATTTTCATTTTAAAATATACTGGAATTTTTCATTCGACGCGCAGATGATGCATAATTATAGATTAATATGTACTTATATGTAGAAAATTCAGACGTAAAACACAATTTATTTTTTCTCCTTTTCTTCAATGTAACATAAACTCGTGTAAAAAATCTCGATTTTAATAAAAGTACAATAAAAAACAAACGAGTTATGTAAGAGGCGCGCTCGAAAGAGAGGCGGAAAAACAAAGCGAAAGAAAAACTAATAGAACTACGCGTAATGCGACGACGACGTCGACGAAGACGACGACGACGA
Organism: Chalcis sispes; assembly: GCA_949987625.1. NCBI lineage: Eukaryota > Metazoa > Arthropoda > Insecta > Hymenoptera > Chalcididae > Chalcis > Chalcis sispes. The sequence continues at coordinate 80,579,678 of OX465094.1, forward strand.
TGTTTATACTCACAGTTCTAGAACGAGGACCATTTCCGTGCTTGTCTCGAACACCTGGTGAAGAGAGACGAGACGCGGACAATGGGCGGCGGCGTCCAGCACCGCGACCTCGTGTAACGCTTCCGCTTTTAACTCCTGTGCGCGGCGACGTTTCCTCAAAAATTTAGCGGCCCATTGACGGCCGCTCGAACGCTCGCGGCATCGGCGCACCGTCGCGTACTTGCCCCTGGAAAAATAAATTACGAAAAAAATCATTTAATAACTTTGACATTTTCTCAGCTTGACACAAGCGCCAAAGATAAATAAATATGAGTAATGTAATAAGCGTCTTGGGATATATCATAGAATATCGAAGCGATTATATACGCGCGTGTCTTTTCAGTTATTTAACCAGTGACCATTGGGGGCTTGTTAAGGATAAGGATTGATCGATGATGAGAGAGATCCAATGGTAAGACTGCGCATTTTTATTAATGCAACTGACACGTTATATAATTTTCAATTATAAAAATTATAAAATTTTTAGTTTAAAGCTTTTAAGATCGAAATCTTAACAAGATAGCTCCTGTTTCTCTCTCTCTCTCTCTCTCTCTCTCTCTTTCTCTATTTATTTATTGATTTGTATAATTTATAAACGTCAGAAGTATTAAAATATGCCTACTTTATTTAATAATTATTTATTTATTTGATTTGTGTTATTTATTTTTATGTTAATTTATATTCATTTCTTAATGTTTACTTACACATGTTTTACAATATTTGCTGAATTATTAATTTTGTCTTTTTAACAACCGCATCGTCTGGGTTTGTATCCCTTTTATTATTATTCTTATTTAATTATTTTACATTTTTATTTTATCTATTGGATTTTTTTTTTTTTTTTTTTTCATTTAATTATTCTGAGGTATTGCTATTGTTAATGTTTTTATTGTTTGTTATTTTTAAATTTATCACCGATAGATATTAAGATTTTTTTTACATATTGACTTATTTTTTACACATATTTGTTTGAAGTAATGACGGATAATTATATTTTATATTGTGGCTGCTTGGATTTAGCTCATGCAAATAAATTTTTTATCTATCTATCTATCAATCTATCTATCTATCTATCTATACACTCGTTTTCGTTCTGATGCATTCATAAAAAGCAATTCCATTTTCATAGTTGTATTATAATTATATAATAGTCGATATAAACATCTAAAAATACGATTTAATTTAAATTCAAAGCTTGCATGCGTTTCTATTTTAAAAGCAATAAATGCAGGAAATATTATTTATATTTCTCTCGCTAGCGAATTTTTCACACGACAAAAATGACAACTACACGCTCGATTTCGCATTTTCCGCACGCTTTTGAAATTCAATCCTTTTGAAATTCAGTCCTCGATCACGATTCGAAAATGATTTTTTCCTTTGTTCTAAATGCAAAACATTCATTTGTCTTATCCCCAATGAAAATGCACAGCAGCTCGATCAGTGTAATAGATAAATCGGAAATTCTTATAAAAAAGAGAATGATAATAAAACTTGGATAATGTGTATATAAATACGTCAAATTTAAATAAGTTTCGTACATCGACGCTAACGAATCACGATAAGTAATCGATGCACAAAATTGCGAAAGATATTTCGACCGTAAAACAATTGCATGTGAATTTACAAAGTGCCATTACAAGTATCCAATAGATAACTATCGAATCCGGTTGGTAAATCATCGATTACTCGCTAAACGGAGCGTTAAAACTGCCAAATAGACCGTTTAATAAGCGAATTCTATTTTCGATAAGCGATGATAAACGATCTCATGCCCGTTTCATAATTATAAACTCGTCACAACTCTTCGTGAAAGATAAACGCGCCGGAATAATCATTCCCATCGATAGTAACTCTGGATTATTGTGAGAATAGGAATAAAGCGTGAGAGGAGGAGGCGCGAAGCGAGGAGGTTGAATTTCTTCTCGCATAAATGAGTCGCGTATTCCGTCGCACAAAACTACGTACGTAAGCGAGGGACTGCGTTGCAACGAGTGAACGAGATGCCACTGTTCACCTAGGCTCGGCCAATATATGTTCCGGTTTACGAGATATTTTGCGAGTATTTTCTGGTACAACTTATTCGTCGCTCCGTACGTAAATTTGTAAAAGCGCTTGGACAAGCCGCCGAAAGCTTTTGTTTCCTTTCTCTTGGTACATATATACAACTCTTGATGTAGATTGACCATTTGCAACTTAATGCTGTAGGCGCGAGTGCGCGTGTGTGTATGTGTGTGTATGTGTGTGTGTGTGTGTGTATATGCCTGCACGCTGTTAAAAATAATTCAGTTGTTTTGACCAGACTATACAAGAGAACGAGAGCGAGACGAATAGATATTTTATATTTGTAATTCAGTTTTAAGATTTAGATGTATCGTGGTCTGAAATTAAAAGGTATAGTGCAGATTATTATTCAAGTTTTCGTTACCAAATTATTAATCAAGTGATTAAACGAGTATTAAATATCAATTAAACAAGTTACGACGTGTCGAATAAACGTTTTAACGCTCGCTTGACTTACAAGCGCGGAAATTTCAATTTAATATTAAGGGCATTGACAATAATTCAAAGAAAAATTTTTAATCGATAATTAGTTATAAACATTTAATAAAGACAAATTTATACTTTTTGCGTTGTCGCGAACTTTTAATATATTTACTTTCATTTTCGTCTATTATCAGCGAGTGAAATGGGAAATTAATATTTGAGAATTCTCAAAGTTATCACAGTTTATTATTAAAATATTCAAGCCAACGCCTTTTGTACAAAAAAAAAAAAAAAAAAAAAATTAATTATAATTGATTCAAAATACAATAAATCAAAATTGTGTTGGAGGCAGCATGCATATATGTATATATATATATATATGTATCTAATAAATGAAAATAAATCTTTCAAAATGCCTAATACGCTAGCTACCGCCATGACCACGCAATTGACCATTCAATCATCCGTATTACGTTATCAAATATAAACGTCTCGAAGCGCTCACCTCGTTATACCCAAAAAAAGTAAAAAGAAGATAAAGCCTGATAGCGGTTCACTGAGAAAAATTTCTCCTCGTTCGCGTGCATAACACCTTTGTTTGAAAACACGGCGTCAAAGTTTTACCTAACGGCCGATACGAAACTGTTAGCTCTTTCTCCCTCTCTCCCTCTCTCCATCTTTCTCTCTCTCTCTCTGTCTCTCTCTCTCTCTCTCTGTTTCTATTCCACGCGTTTCACGGACAGAAAGACTCGCGAGAGAAGGAGAAGGCACGGGTGAAAGCGTTGGCAGTAACAGCATTTCGAGAGTCTGAAGCCAGCGCGTTACGTAAATTTCGCGCACAAAGAAACAAGAAACGGAGCCCGGGAATATGCACGAACAACGAGTGGAATTCATTGCGGGCGCGAGGAAAAAAGAAAAAGGGAGAGAGAGAAAAAGAGAGATACAGAGATGGAGGGGGGGAGGGAGGGAGGGAGGGAGAGAGACTCGACGTGCTTCCTCCTCGAAGGAATCCTTTATGGGGTTTTATGCCGTTGATCTCTCGCTGTATATTCAATCTCGATCACGATCGAATATCTAACGACGCAACCAAGTTCATGATTTTCCCACGAAAACTCGGCGAAGGCTTTTTTGCCTCATGCGCGCGAGACCCTATAGTATGACTCTTTGCGCGAAATTTTCTTTTTCTTTTTCTTTTTTTTTTTTTTGGTTTTAAGGATTAAAATAACGTAAATAGTACTTGACGCGTATAGGTATACAATGTATGCCGACTTTGAGAAGCGTAGGTGGAATATTTTTTCTTTTTCCGTTCTCACTCGAGGAGAGACGTTTTAATTACAGACTTGGAGAAACGCGCGACATTGATATTTATAAAAAAAAAAAAAAACGGGCCGTATAATTATAATTTTAATTATGATGCGTTGTGTTGGATTGAGAGGATAGGATTATGTACGTGCAAGTGCGCGTGTGTGCGCGCGATCTGCGCAACTAGAGCAAACAAAAAGACAATAATTTATCAAGCGATTTCCGTAATAATAAAATATTGTATACCGTACAATGTAGTTTGTCGCGAGTTCTTGTTGTACTTGTTCAATGTTCATTGAAATCACATTCACTAAAGTAAAATAAGAGACATTCTGGTACTAAAATAATCTTTATGAAGCGTTTGGGTACTTTCGTATATTTAAAATTATTATTTATAGTAAAGCTAAATTTATTATAAATTGATACAACGTAAATGACTAGAATAAGCAAAAAATTTCTCAAGGAATAGTTATTCGAAGATTTTTCCGTACTTATTTATCAATTATGCAATGTTTAAAAATAAACGATTACTCGTGTAAAATTAATCAAATGACGGTGTTGATTCAAATCAATGAATTTATTATCATGAAATAGTTAATTTGATTTTCAGATATTAGATAATCATCGTTACGTTAGGTACGAACTTGAAAATTTTTAACGTTTAATGTTTGCAAACCAGTACAAGGAACAAGTGTTTGATACAGGCATCCGTTGTTCAAATGATCGAAAACAACAAAATAAGAAGGAAACTATCTATGTTTCATGTAAGTACATGTAAAACTTTTGCCGGATACTTTGATTATAGTAGTAAGTAACAGAAGAGTTAGTTTTAAAAAGTCTTAGTTTTTTTCTCTTAATTTTAAAAAGTCTACCAGACTGCGGCTATCGGATTTTCAAAGTAGCTGTAACAACGCTTACGAGACTCTCATCTCCGTTCAGTTGAATAAGGGAATTATCAGATCGGCCGCTACACACTGTAAGGATAGCCGTTTTTTATTCCAGTATCTTGTTGGAAATAAGAAATAGCTCTTTAATCGCGTAAATTTTTGTTTTGCACGCCATAAAGGAGAAAAAATTCAAAAGGATTTTAATAAAAAAAAACACTGATTTAAAACAACGTATAATCTTTTAATTTCACGTTGCTGCAGTCGAATGAACGGCAGTGTCTTCGGCTGCTCGGCGTAACGGTTCAAAAACGAATTTGTCTCTGCGTCGAGCCCAGCTTATACTTGTATTCTATAGTAAGTTGTAAAGATAAAGAAGAAAGGCCGGCAAGGCGTTGGTAAGGATTACAAAGGTTCGAGCACTGCTGCAAAGGCTGCGAGAATTATAAAAAATATTCGTTTATATAAAAAAAAAAAAAAAAAAAAAAAGGGTTGCCGAGGAAAAATGCTAATAGAAAAATAAAAATATAAAAAAAAATAAAAGAGTCAAAAGAGAAATAGCGAAGTAGGGAAATACTCCGACAAGAAAGCTAAGGAGTTGAGAGCGCGGTGTAGGCTCCATTATGCAGCCGCGAATGAACGAACGAATGTCTTTCCGTCGGTTATCCGCGCGCGCCTTTGTGTGTGCGTGTGTGTACATACATATATATGTTCTGTATGTATATATATATATATACATATACACATACAGAAAGAGTGAAAAAGAGAGATCAAATGCGAAATGCATCGCGGCTAGCAAGGCACGCTCTCGAATGACGTGGACTCTTTCATAAGAGCCTCCGCGAGTTACCGTACGCTTTTTGAATTCACGGACACGGATGTATGAGCGAGGTTGGGTAGGGATCGACCGAAAGTTATTTTTGCTTCGACTTTTGAGAAACCATGTAGCTTATTTTCCAGAACGATAATTAAGAATGGAATTGTCCGATTCGCTTGACTTTTCTAATATTCTGACAAATATTTAGGTTCACTATATGTGAGCAATTAAAAATAATTATTACAATATAATTTTTCTCTTTTGTGGTCCGATTTTTTTTTTTTTTTTTTAAATTTATAAAATTATTTTACAACGAATGTCGGTAAAAAAAATCGTTTAGGTACAAGATTTTTTGTATTATAAAATTAATAAAATTTGCATTTTTTTTATTGCGCAATATTGTCAGCTTTTATATATTTGACTTTTATTTTATTTTAATATCTCTATCTGTTATTGACATTTTTTTTTTTTTTTAATGCAGTATATGCATTCAATAAAAAATATATGGTGATGATTTTTCAATTGTTTGCGGAAAGAAAATAAAACTAAATTATTTTAAAGAAGTTTATTATTCTGAGAACAAAAATCTCCACGTATACGTTTCATTCGAATGCACGGACTACGCACAGAATTTTAATTTCGGTCGAAATCTCGACGCAGTATTTGTCTATAAGATTTCTTTTATCTTTTCGTTTAAAAGAAATGGGATTCATTAAGTTGGCACTGTACCGAGGTTTATATCCATACACACGCGTGCGCGCGCGCCTGCCTATACGTATATACATGTATATGCCTCTTGTATTTGAGGGAGTGGATAAGGATCGCTTCACCTGCGAACTTGAGGAGAATATTAAAATGACGAAAATCAATGTTTTATGGAAAGTTACATTGAAGCGATCAATAGAACACTGAAAATAATGACGAAAATATGTTAATTTTCAATTATTTACTATTCGACACATGCTAATAAATAATGTTGAAATTTTCTAAAATGACGTGTACGAAAAATTTCTTTAAAATTATTTTATAAATAATTCAACATAAATATTTAAATTTTTGAAGTTTTTTGTTTTTTGTTTTTAATTATTTTTTTTATAACGCGTAATAGCGCCGGTAAAAAAAGTTTTTTCGATTCTTCAAAAGTAATCAACAAACCCGCAAAATACATTATTTCATTAATAGTGGCCTGCACAATATACCGAGAATAAGCCTATAAACAACGTGTTTACAAAAGTGCTGCTTTATTTTTTCACCGGACTTTGTAGAAAATATCAAAGAGTGCAGTGTTCTGCAGAAAAAAAAAAAAAAAAAAAAAAAAAAAAAAAGAAAAATCACCGGTATCTTCAAGCGCATACTCGTTTAAAGATTAAGTCACTTCCTTTGTTCGCGCTCGCAACTTTTAATAAAGATAAGGAATGAAATACGAGATCGTGTCACTCAACCTTGAACGGCACTTTGTACGCGTTTCGCATTCGGTGAATGTGCACGTGCACGCACATGCACAAAATTATTTTCTACGACAGCTTTTCGATGCTCATCGTCGCTTACGAAATCCACGTGTTAACGATCGCGCGCGTTAACCTGTCGCGCGTTGTCGCGAATTCGTAATTCACGCCGAGCGCGTTCGTTAGGCTCGAGAGTTTAACGCACCTTTGGACTCGCCTTCGTTCCAAGGTCGAGTCTACGAAACAGAACGGAAAAAAAAAAATAATGGAAAAGAGAAAGAGAAAGGGAAGAGGGCACGGTTACGATGCGGCAATTATGCCGCGTTGGTATCCCCGCCCCCCCCCCCCCTCCTGGCCCTCGGGTGAGAATAGACTAGATCCTTGCATATCCGGCGGTGCACCTGTAATACGTGAGAAAAGCGAGGCGCGGGCGTATCCCTCGCCGTGAAACAACGTCAGACTGGTAGAGGGGCAAAAAGAAGAAAAAAAAGACAGGAAAGAACGAAGCTATAGAGAAAGAGTGAGTGAGAGAGAGAGAGAGAGAGAGAGAGAGACGAATGCCAGGCATTCAAGTGCAAATAGTTCCAGTGTTCACATCGGCATACAGCGACCTCAAGAAGGCCTACGGCGAGCTTCCGAATGCGAAGCTCCTGCCGCACCTTCTTCTTCATCTTCTTTGTTTTCTTCTTTGGTTAAATCGCGTCGCGTCGCGTCTCCCTCATGCTCCGACGTGAGCGCAACGCTTATTCGATCCAACGATATAAGAAGCCGAGTGGAAAAGCAAATCTCGCTAATAAAATTCGAGGATGGTCGTCGAAACGAGCCTAAAGAAATGCATAAAAGTGTTCATCAGTTGCGAGCGAGAAAATATAGGGAAAACGAAGAATACAAAAATAAATTGCCATTATTGCAATAATCGCGCTAAATTTCTTTCTATCGTTTATGTCGAATTATTCATTTATTAAAATCTAACTTTGACGAAAGATTATCACGATCGACATGCACATTTATTTCGTATCGCAAAAATTTGCACCGGTAATGTTTATTAGGTAACAAGTAATATCCTATAGGTTAGCCCAGAGTTTATTATATATTTGTCGCGTAAAAGGATCCGGAGAGTTCGCGCACTCGGGTCGACGGGATGGAAGTATCTCGGCGAAGCGCTGTTGATAACGATAGGTTTATCGAGCTCGAAAGTAATGCTATCAATAAAAAATAAAAAAATGAAGTATGATAACGTATGTCGAAAGGATAAATAACAGTTACTAGATTGTAATAAATATTTTACAATAATGTTGAATTAAAGTTTTACAAACTTTTTCGAAATCAGATGTGCCTTTAATTATGCCTTAATTAGTAACGCACACAGAATAAAGCTATACATGTAATTAACAGCGTTAAAAAATATTTATACCTATTATTAACATTTTTTCATGGCCTGTTAATATTCACAAAACAAAAACAGAGTTAATTTACAACGCATTTAACACGTCTTTGAATTGGAATAACCAAATTGCGTTAAAAACCAATGGATTTTAAAATGTGTCAAAACGGTACATAGTAAGTTGATCAAAATGTTTCATTAATACATGTAATATACTATAGATATGTAGTCGCATATCCTTTGAAAGATCATAAGCAAGTAACGTCCTGAACAATAAATTCCTAGGGATTCTTAAAAGCCCAATAAATGCTCACCTACACTTAAAAACTCAAGATTCTTAGCGACCGTCTCCTGACCGGTAAATGTAAATTTACGCGTCTCGCGCCAACTCGCACGGGCCTAGAGTGGCTCGCTAAACGCGTAAAAAAGGAAAAAAAAAAACAAAAAAAAAAAAAAAAAACGGCACATACGCAAAGGAGCGCGCGCTCGGCTCTCTTGTCTCTCTTCCCACGCGAATCGGCAGCAAGTCTTTCCCGAGCTATGCGCGACGACGCCTCGTGAATGGCTGCTGACCCGGTGACGGTCCAATACATGGCGCTCTGACCCGCGCAACGTTTAAAAACGACCAGTCGAGCCCTCTCCCCTCTTACGTGCACGTAAAAACTTAGCCACCGAGCTGTCGTCTTTGGACGAGCGAGAGAGAGAGAGAGAGTCGGGTCGAGCGAGTGCATTTTCTCCCGGGCGCGATATGTGCTCTTTCTTCTCCAGCCCGCTACGGGAAAATTCCGTTCTCCTCCGCTGGAGTCTCGCGCTTCAAACAAAGCAGTTAACTTACAATTTGCTTTGCGGACGCTTTTTTCCGCGAGACAAAAGAGAAAGGATCCCGTTTAAAATCGAATTTCAAGCAAATATGCTCTTAACTTGGACAGTTTGTTTGTCGTTATTTTTCGATTTTATTTTTTTATTATTTATGGACATTCACGAATAAATAGACAATTGGGTAACTTTGAAATAACAAACGAAACGCCTTTTATTTAATATTATTGTAATATAATGTTATAATAATTTAATATTAAACTAATCCGCTTAAAAACGTGTCATTTTTTATGGTCGCAACTATAATAATATTTTTTCTGCCGACCCGGACACGTGGTCACGGTAAAGAACGATAAATATTCCATACTTGGTACGTAATCGCAGCGTAACCACGAGGAAATAATGCCAACGATGTCGCGCTTAGTTCCTTGTCGAGACGGGAAATTTTTCATGGCGACTTGGCGAGAGATAGAAAGAACGAAAGAGATAAATGAGCGCTGCTTGAGGCTCACTCTATAGCGGGTGTAGCTCGAATCTGTACAACATTGCTAAAGGCTATTTGAATGATTTTGTTTTCAATTTTTGTTCGATGTACGACGAAATCGTTGCCTTAACGTCTTTTGCTTTTATTCTTTTTTATTTTATTCTTATTTTAATTGTTATTGAGTAAGAGTGATATCACAGAATGTTCGGTTAAAATTGTGAGTCATTCCGTGAACGTTAGTTCATTTTTAATAAGCTTTTACAGTGACACCTTACCGACAGATTCGCGATCGCATACAATATTTTTTTGACCGCGGATCCTCGCGCATTCGACAGATGAATTAATATGTATATATATACATATATATATATATGCAAGTTATTTTGTCCCTCGAGTTTATTCACAACAATTTATTGCATTAGAAAATAATGATAGCACGCGTTGATATTAAGTTTTAACGACAATTGAAAAAATAATAAATTTTATCGATTATAATAAAGGTGTTTATAAAATATTTTCCTAATATTGATATTTTTCGCTATATATTTAGCTTAAAAGAGGACCCCAACTGACAATAATATGTAAACATTTAATATTTTCTAATTTACTGACGGTTAAATTATTTTACAATACTTTTATATTTATAATGATTAATGGTAAGAGAACAGAGACATTTATAACGGTAAAATTAACAAAAGTGTGAAAAATGATGAAAAAAATTCTTATAAAATATGTTAATGTAGAATGCGGAGAGACATGACTCAAATATTTTTGAGAAATTAAATTATCGTTAAAAAACAAATAGCGATATATAATCTTGAGAAAAAGAAAAGAGCACGAGGAAGTTTATGCGGAACAAAAGCCTAAAAACCAGCCTGCTGAGTATAATGAAAGCAAGGACGTAATTTTTCGATTAGAATTTTTTGGCCGCTACACAAAGTTACACACCATTACGAGTCAACCGTAACACGTGCATCCCGACTTTTGGACGTAGAAACGGATAAAAGGGCAAATTTACATGGCGCATTCTCACGAGATTAGACGCAAACGGAGAATAATTTTTTCCCAAGAGTGGAATACAGAAGTTTTTATCCGTACAGCAGCGATCTCTCTGAAAGCATGTACGTACATATAGGTAGACATCGCTCCTTTCAAAAAAATACGAGAGAGAGAGAAAGAGAAAGAGAGAGGAAGCAAAAGCCTCGCAGTGAGACCCAAATATAATCTCGTGTGCGCGTACGAGAGAGAGAGAGAGAGAGAGAAGCCTGCAGGCTCTTTATGTGCGAGGATAGAGAGGCGAGGCGTCGAAAGAAGAAGTAAGTCTCGCGAGCGCTCGTGAGCAAGAGGGAAGAAAGAGAGCCCGAGCGGACCCACTTTTCCGCGTGGCCTACATTAATGACCACGTGAACGAGCGCGTGGAACCCGAGTGCAGCAGAACCAGCGCCAGACCAACGGTTTTACGGGCTTCGTTATAACTCGTGCCTGCAATATATATATATATATATATATATATATATATTATAATCCTTATCGACAGCTGTTTGTCTTTTTTGATAGTTTTTGATGATTCCTAAACTTTCGTCTATATTAACGACTTCATTTTTCGATTGAATTTCTTTTTATTCTTTGTACAGAATTGTTTATTTTCCATTAAGGTGACGGTTTCTTTTTTTTTTTTTTTTTTTTTTTTTTTTTTTTTTTTTTTTTAAGGCTACGAGAATTAAATTTTCGTATTATAAAAGGTAAAGTTTTTATTTGAGGAGGTCTCTCGTGCGTCAAAGTATTGTAGAAAGTTTTTAGCCCGATAATATTTTATATAATTTTATACGTAATTGAAAATTTAAAGAAATTGATTATTTTAAACAACGGAAAATCGAACGGTACATTTTATTTTCGTTTATTTGCAGCATGACCAGTAGCTTAGGCAATGTCAACGTTTGATTCATTTTTGATTTTTGTCATTAAAACGCAAACGAAGAATTTGCAAGAAATTAATCAACGAACAAACATTTTCATGGGTCATTGAATTAAGTATATAGTATAGTATGCCAAAAAAATAAAATATCGAAAGGAGCTCGTGTTCCATTCTTATACACCGACTCTTCTACATACACACACGCATAGACGTGCGTAAGGATGTATGCAAAGCAGGCATTTGTATATTCGTTCATCGATACAACTTCTCGCTTGCCTCGGCGCATACGAGCGAAAGAGAATAAGAGGCTTACTAGTATATGTATATGCGTGTATATGCGTATATATGCGTATATATGCGTACAGCACTGTGACATTCGCGAGTCCATTTCTTGAATGGTAAGCGCGCTCATGGTATTTACGTCTAAATCGTTTGTTTAGACTGGCGCGGCGCGAGTTCACGTGCCTGCGCGTTGTTGCTGCCTGAGAAAGAGGCTGAGAGTTATAAGCGCATCAGCGGCAGACCGCCGGCAGCCGGACGGCGATGGAAGAAAATGGAGAAAAGAGAGAGGCACGGTGACGAGGCATGCGAGAACGCGCCGGAGATTTGAATGCCGGTCCCCGAGTGTCTGTGTGCTTTGTGTGCGCGCGCGCATATATATATATATATATGCGCTCATGACGCGCTGTAGATGTGAAATTTCACGTTGGCGCGCACGCGCCATTTTGCGTCGCGCGACTTTAAAGAGCCGATGGACGGACTGCCGCTTACACACGTACAGTACGTACTTGGCCTTACGAGAGACCACCGATGCTTTGACCGCGCGGTGTTTAGATTGCGCCGAAGCTATTCCTTTACGTTCAGAGACGGCAAAGATTCCTCGGAGAATTCGTAGCGCGCCAGGTCTGCATTCTCACATTTCGAATATTTTTCCGGACGTTAAAGGTCAAGCTCGTATATGTATACGTATGATATGCGGCCGCATGCTCTTCTCTCGACATATTCTTACTGCGAGCCTATCCTTTCGATATTTTACCTTACTACTTTTTTTATGTACGCGCATGAAAAATCATGTTTTTGTAGAAAGAAATGATTTATAGATGGCTAGAAGAATAAAAAATTGAAAAGATGTTCGTTTGGCATCGTTAGTTGCCATTAGTTCGTACGTCCCAATTACAAATACACAAATTAATTCATAAGTTGTCAATTGCTTCGTTAGTTAAGCTTCAAATTTCTGCATTAAGCAAGTTAAAGTACTTAATCGTGCTTTAATGAACAATTTAATTGTGGACAAAGAATAAAAAGAAATAAATTAATGCGCAACAAATAAGGAAAAATCTTAGCCGCAAGAACAATGTGTAATTCGAAATTCGAGCGATCGAAAAACTGGATCGGCGTCACTCGGGCCTTAAATTCATTGCATCTTTTGCTCACACGCGCATAAAGACGTTCTTACAAGGACAATATTTATGCAGCGTATATTAGTCACGGTCTATCTCTAGCGCGCATCATTTTTAGCAAAGAGTTACTCGATACACGAACTCGTATCACGACGGGCATGAAAAATAAATTTTAATTTTACTATCTAGTGTGTGTGTGTGTGTATATATATATATATTTCAACTTTAAATTATTAATTATATTTTAATTTTTCGGTGATATTTTTTTTTCATTTTCACTTTATGTTCATAGAGAGTAAATACAAGTTAAACGAAGCAAGAGAAATTGATGCCTTAAAAGACTTTAAATAAATTGGAGTGAGCCTTAAGCGAGTTGCGAGAACGAGAGAATTTTCACTTTAAAAATTTAGAGAGTATCTTCGTGAAGTAATAAAGTTTGTACAGACGCCTCACTCAAATATTATTCGTTTGGTTACTATGTTTACGTAAATATAAATTTGAATACTTTAAATATTTTAATTAATTATTCTAAATTCATAAAATTTATTTTTCTCGCGTCGATCCACATAATCAATTAAGATCAAGAATAATACCGGGGAAAAAATATAATACGTACTTGGTCTGATGATTTTTCTTCATAATTTCTTTAAGCTACATTTAAGAATGGTAGCATTAGTGTTAAAAATTTTAACAAAAATGCGCTTCAAAATAGTTGTTGAAAACAATTTGATTTATGATTATACCATAAATACTATATTTAACACAAAAAATAAGACTGGCTAAAATACAAAGAAAATTTTGAATAAAGAACTGTTAAAGTTTTCTTCATACCATACGGAGAAAAATAAAATTGGGCCACATGGACAATGAATAAATTATTTTTCTAAAATATTAAGATGTGTTTATTTTCTTCAATTTTCCCACTAAACAAACAAGAATGCCACATCCAAAGTCATCGTTCCGATTTCATTATTATCATTTTTCCAATACCCAAATGAGAGCAAGTAATTAAAAGTTTTGATCGAGCAATATTCCTCTCGGTACTCGCCGATAAAATCCATTCCCGTCTCTAGCTTAGTACGTTAAAACCATCAATCCTTTGGAAAATAAGTATGGCGCACTTGGTCTGTTGTAATACAAAAAATAAAAGAAGTCGACGAGAGATGAAAAGTCAACACCAAGAAAAAGAGAGAGAGAGAGAGACAGACAGATTTCTATCTTTCTCGCAGTCTCTCGGCGCGAGCAGTCGTCAAGGGATTCCTTCGAAAAAAGAAGCAGCAAAAGAAGCGAAGCCGCGAGAGACAAGAATGAGCCCGAACGAGCGTGACTCGCCTCGTTTGCAGAAAATATGGGATGAGGACCCAGAGACCTCGATAGCGCTCCCTCTCTCCTCTACCGCGCGATATGCTGCCGCCAACGCCGACGGCGACAACGTCGCTGAGACGACGGCAAAGTCAATGACGCGATGCTATGGAGAAGAGTGCTGGCAATGATCGAGACTCGTGTGTATAACAGACACGACGGGCCATGAAGTAACGGTTCAAGTTTTCTCTCTCTCTCTCTCTCTCTCTCTTCCTCTCCCTGTCCCTCTTTACCTTCCTCTCACCCTGTCTTACCCGATCTCAGGCAGAAGAAGAGAAGCCTTTAGGCGCATGTTTCACGCTCTCGGACGACCTCACGCTACCCGTGTGTGTAGCTTGTAATCCGCTCTCCTTTCTCTCTTTCTTTCTCTGTCTTTCTCTCTCTCTCTATCTCTCGCGCGCGCGCGCGAATAAAAGAGAAGCCGGGAAACTAGTAGCTAACCAGAAGAAAGCCAAAGCGGGATACGTTATGTTAGAAGCGAATTTTAATTTTGCGATTCTCACGCAAAATAAACATATAGCACGCTCTAGTCCGCTCGTGTGCATATTTGCGCCAAGATACTTTTAACTAGTCTTAAGTCGCATGGCGCGCTCGAACGCGTAAAGGCGAGTGATTCGACGAGCTCGGATTCGGGTACATTTCGAGATGCTGCAACGGTCCAGCTGATTTTGTTCGATCGGAGAATTCTAAACCAAGATGAAAGAAAAAAAAAAAAAAAAAAAAAGAAAAAAAAAAAAAAATGTTTATAATGCTCGTTTAAGTATAAAGAGACAGTTGCGAGAAATATTTGAGTCACAGGAAGTTTATAAACTGCTCCGCGAACGGGCTCCATTCATATGCGAAAAACGAGCGGGCAAAAATAAAGAAAAGAAAAAGGAATGAACGCACGTTCAAAAACAATTTTATCTCCATGCTTGAATTATTTAAGCAAATATGAGTCAGGGCATTATAATTCCCGAAATATTACGGCGGCGAAAATTATTTCGAGCACGGAATTTAAGCGATCCATCGCCGGCGACGGGTTCGCGTCTTAACCTCGCATAAGTTTCTCGAAAGGTTATTCGGCGCCGCGCCAAGATATGCGAGAGATACTCAAGGGCCCGCTCGGAGCTTCAAAAGCCAGCCGATGAAGGCAACAAAAAATCGAGAAGAGAAAAAATCCCTAACTTATCAATGAACGACCGGAATAACACGCGTGACTAATTCGCCGGATCTTTTTTTAACGCTCGTTGAGTTCGGAATAGCTCAGCTGTTTAGATATCCACGAGTAGAGAAAGAGAGAGAGAGAGAGAGAACGAGAGAACGAGAGAAAGAGAGAAAGAGAGAGAGAGAGAGAACGAGAGAAAGAGAGAGAGAGAGAGAGAGAGAGAGAGAGAGAGAGAGCGAATAAATTGTGCTTCTCCGTGCGCGCTCTGCTTTTGTTCATCAGGTGCAAATGGAACGCGTCGTTAATGCGATTAACGCATCTGTGCGCACAATCCAAGTGCGCGTTAGTATGTAATCCAGCTGCGGTTGCGCCAACAAAAGGAATTAACGAGAATATCGCCTCGGATTAATGACTTGGGAATGCTAGTCGCGCGAAAAAGCCTCAATTAGCGTTTATTTATAGCAAAGAATTGGGGAGAAAATTACGCGGTACAGAGTCCATGAGTCTCTTGCGACTTTGAAAAATATAAATCGCCGCTTGAAAAATTAAACTTTGAATTATCTAAAGCGCGACGGTTATTATTTGTCAAAACGGCCAAAAAGCTCTTTTTCTTTATTCGGAATAGAATAAAGAAATTCTATTTAAATGCTGTTCTTTGACTCAATTGATTAGAACGGCAGTCTTTAATTTCCTTCCTCGTGCAAGTCAACATCGTTTAAAAATAAATTTAAATTTAAAGAACTCCGCGAGCCGATGACATAAACCAATCGGAATGAAAGACTTTTTGCAGGAACTCCTCTTTTAGAATACCACCGACGATTAATGGTTTCTTATTACTTAAGCCGAATTACTTAAAAAAAATCTACATTCGATTTATTTACATCGTAACATTACGGAAGTTTATTGTTTAACAACTTTATGCAATCTACGCTTTTTTCACTCTCGTTATATACAATATTATTATAAAATACATTCGCGGCAATAATAATTTATCTCTCTCTCTCTCTCTCTCTCTCTTTCTCTCTTACTCTCTCGCTTTCTCTCTGCAATCAACGATAAAATTCATTTCCTCTATCGGCCGAATATTGTGGCACAAATGTACGCGTGGCCACTCATTCGTTAAATCTTCATTATTTCGCAAAATGCCGATATTGCGCAAAGTTGTATTTCACAACCCATTGAAATCGACGATTCACGCAGAAAAAAAAAAAAAGTTTCCCGTTTCTACACACGTTAAAATATCGTTGAAGAAGGAAAATAAAAAAAAAGGATAAAATAATAAATAAATAAATACATAATGGAAATAAATGAATAATAAGTAAAAAGGGTTAAGCTCGTGATTGACCGTTGATCGTAATTTTCGGGTTAAAAAATTTACGTCTTGAAAAGCGTAACGCCGGCGTAACGCTCGTCCCCCGTCAAGCAGAAGCTATACGGATTAACGCTTTTCGAGCGCGAAATTCCAGAGAGCTTAGTCACTCTCGCATCGCTCGCTCGTTCGCTCTTGAGCGGGGAGAGCTTCATACAGATTGGCCGTTACCGCGGCAGCGTGGAATTTAATTCCGTCTTGTACCCTCGGTGCGCGAGGAACGCTCGTTGCTCATACGCGCTCGTGCGACGAAAATAGACGATATACGTATAAATATACAAATGTAATTTGTAAGCTTGCGCGCGCGCGCGCGCGCTACGTGGCCATTTAATATTGTAGCCGTTTACCGGTGTACGGTGCGCTGCAGATCGAGCCAAGATCGATTTATCGGATTCGCCAATCGTTATCGCCAATCTCTTACGAGAGCGTGAGGAGCCTCGGTATGATGCTGATCGATCGATCGATCGATCGAGTTTCGTAATTTTATGGTGGATTTGTTTGCCGTACGGCATACGTTTCGTCCCGTCAATGTCATTGACTTTATATAAACGGAATGCTATTGGATATTTTTTGGTCGAGTAAGCAAACGGAGATAGTTTCTGCTGAAGTTTTTACTTTTTTTTTTCAACAGGTTATTGAAACAAAGACAAAATAATTTCACAATCTAAACACGAGTGAATGTCCGACAATTTATTATATCTTCATTAACTATACGTATATAATATAGAACGTCGTGATGCAATTGCTGGCTTGTACCGAACAATTTCCATCGTTTTACTTACTGAATCATTGTAATTATTTAGGTCATTTATTATAGTTGACCGAAATTAATATTTAATAAAAATCATTCAATGAAATAATTCCTTTATTGATGCGATTTTATTAGAGAGCAGTATCATAAACTGGCTACAGTTAATAAACGGTAATCTAGTGTACCAGAAACATCGCGTCGTCGTCGCATCATTGTCGTCGTTGTTGTCCTTAGCAACGCGATCCGAATGAAACCGTACAATATTATTTCTACATAGGGTTGCTCGATTGTAAAAAGGGATCGAGAAAGAAAGCTGACTCTATAAACGGTTAAAACTTTGTAAAGAAAAATGGCATTTGGGATAACGCCTGGGAGTATTCGATAAAAATTCGATGCCAAAAAATGTCTGTATTTTTTCTTTATTTTTTTCGAACATAATGCGATAATGATAAGGACGTAAATTTTCTGTAATTTAGAAATCCGAATTTTTTTTTTCTCACAACGGTACTGTTTAGTTCGTTCATTTGCAGCCTCGCGATAGAAGCGAGGAAAGAAACTACTCATTTACCGCGAAATTTCGCACGTTTTTGAAAACAATGAAGAAGAAGAAGAAGAAGAAGAAGAAGACGACTACCGGCTTGACTTTTCGGACAATGCGGCGTTCGTATATACATTTACATAGACGTACAAGTAGTACGATTTACATTAAAATATAAAGAGAGCAGCAAGCGTACGGTATGCAAAATTCCTAAAAAGTGGTTCTGGCACAGTTTTTTAAATTTATTTCACAAAGCGAACGAGACTTCGAATATATTGCCGAATACGCGCGCGCGCGTATAATAAAACTTAAATAAGATAATTGAGAGACGATAAACGCGTAAAATTTTAATTAACTTTTATTTTCCTTTGCTTTTTATAATTCGCGCTGCAAAAAAATAAAGTTCGTACTTTTTGGAATTATATTCCGACTATGATAATATATTAAGTGGCTTCTTTTCCTCTCTATTAGATTTTTTTAATAATTGTTAACAAAATGTCAGCCTTTGAGGTCCACCTTTTATCAATTCATTCGCTTGAAAGAAATAAGCATCTTAAACTTTTAATTGAGATTTTATTAACATGATCAATTGATCGAGTTTATATATAAACAATAATAATATTAAAAAAATAAAGTCGTCACGGAACGGCTGACGGATGTGAAACATAATTTTTTATCGATTTTTATGAAATTAAAACAAAGATTTTTTTTTTTTTTATTAAAATTGCTTTAATTGAAAAGTTGAAACTCCGTCTCTTCTTTTTTTTTCAGTTGCGTCGTCGAAAAACTAACTCAGCTTCGTTGGCATAGAGCAGCCTATTCGGAAAGAACCATTAAAAATGTTGTTTTCTTTTTACTTACAACCAACGGCTGGGATAAACGAGACGAAAATAATTTTTACTAATCATCGAGCGCGCAAAATAAAAGCGTGTCAATTCTTTCCCTATCGTATTATTCACCTGGCGAGCAAATCAAGATGACGCTTGGGAATAAAAGAGCCCGTAGACGCGCGCGTGTGTTGCGTGTACGAGATCTAGTAACTATTAACAAAGACGAAAATCCAAGTCTAAGATAGCGTCGCGCGGGTGTAGGCTCTTATGTAGGCGTCTCGCTTCTTTTTATGCTCTCTCTCTCTCTCTCTCTCTCTTTTTTACCTTCGTTCTCTATCAGGTATGTTAGTCATCTACAAAGCGCGACTGGCGCAAAACGTTCGGCACACGTTTTCATGACTAACGTCCGAGGAATTGCTTCGAGCGAGCAAAGTCCGTTGGGGTCCCCTCTCACATTTTTTCTCACTCTCCCTCCCTCTCACTCTTTCTATCTCTCTCTCTCTCTCTCTCTCTCGCTCACACCCCGCTTCTCTGTCATTCTCGCACGTGTTTCTTTTCTCTCGAAAAAACCAACGGAGTCTTGTGCGCGCAATACAACCGTGAAAATTATATACGAAAGTGCATATATGCGCGTAAAAGTGCGCCTCCTTTTTCTTCATCTCTCTCTCTATCTGTTTCTTCATACCTTCTTCCTTTTTAATATTTTACGTGTTCTTTTTTTATCGCAATTGTAATTGACGAGCGTCAATGTGTGCTGATACAAAACATCGTTTATCGATAAAAGTTACTTTTGTAAAGTAGAAATTTCCTTGTTTGCGTTAACAGATTAAAAAAGAGACTTTTTTTACTTTAGATTGTATAGTACATACCAAAAAACAACTCGCACATATCAAAGGCTTTAGAGTTCGAGACAAAAATTTTAAAAACCGATTTTATAATGTAAAATATTGTTGTTTAAAAAGGTTCAAAAGAAATATTTATTATTACGTTTTTGATTGCGATTTCGCAATAACTCATTAACCATTCTAGTTATTATATTTTTTTTACTTACTAGGTGTAATCGAAAATTATAGTATGATGTAAAAAGGCGCTATTAATTATTTTTTTATAAAAATTTTTTCTAGCGAAAATTACAATTGCAATAAAAAAAGGTTTACAGTTAGCTATTTTTTCCGAGTAACAAATTTTTTGCCCGTGGCATAAAATAAAAAGACGATAAATATTTTATTAAAATCGTTCATGTAATATAATTCTGTCCAGGATTTAAAACTATTTTTAAAGCCGCTGAAAAATTGAGCGTATCGAGCGATCTTATCAATGAACAGCAGGTAAATTTAATTAATCTAACAATAAGCAATGAATTCCGTTGATTAGGGCGTGCAAACTGAAACTCAGCACTGCACATACAATTCGAACAATCATATTTTTTCTCACCGCATATACGCAAAGAAAATTTTCTTGAATTTTCCTCGCTAATTTTCCAAAACAGCAGACGCGCCGCGACAAAAAATTCCCGCGATCACTTTCTCAAAGCTCACGGAAATGAGATGAGAACAATCCGATTAACCGCTTCGCTAATTGAGCTAAAATGCATGCGCGCGCGCGCGCTCTCGCTCGGTGCGCTAACATCGTCACGCGAGATTTTCGATCCGTTAATTTTTATACCGATTAGTTATTTTACTATATGTCGCTTAACACCGATTTCTCCGTTACGCATCGTTTTCGCTCTTCCTCTTACATTAACGCGTATTCTACTTTTTTTTTTTTTTTTTTTTTTTTTTTTTTTTTTACATTTTGAAGAACCGATACTATTCTCGAAACTTAACGATATTTCAATCATTTTGGGAAATTTCTCGACGCGACAGTCATTATCAACGTACACGTAATGCTTACGTATATACTAATGCGCGTCCAAATGCATGTGTTTGTGTCACTGCGAGGCGTCTGTGATTTGACGCTCGCGCGTTCGTAATTATTTAGAAAATGGGCTTTCCCCGCAGCGCGACGCATTCTTTTCTCGTTCTCACTTTGATTGCCACGCTTAATTGTTCGAGTTTATCGCGTACGAAAATCTGTGGGCGCAGACGCGCACGCGGGTCACGAATTTTCTCCTCGTCGTACGTATAAACGTGTGCGTGCGCTCGATGAAAGAGAACCGAAAGCGGTCACGTAGCGCTGCTATTTTTTTTTTTTTTTTTTTTTTTTTTAATAATGCACACCGGTGGATTAAGCGTAAATGCGATTTCCTGGTAAACGCTTCTCTTAGAAGTAATTGCGAGCGCGCGATCAAGTCTAGATCTTTGCCTGGCTTGTGAGTAAAAATCTTGCAGACTCATCGCTCGACTGCGCAATCAATTTATTTAATAAATCATTGTGCGCGAGTTATAGCCGTTTTGTTCTTTAAAAATTTACGTTCGATTTTTTTCATTCTTAAAAACGTACAACAGATCTTTACATAATATTAACGAAGACGAATAGACTCGCCATTGTTCATGTTTTCGTTTAAAATAAAAATGCATCATAAGTTCACCAATCGAAGAATTAACTTGATTCAAGAAAAATAATTTTGAACCAATAAATTCATTTTAAAGAGAAGTAGTTACTTGACTCAAGAATTATTGCTCTTGGTTTTAATATTTTTCTTTGAAGATAATTTTTTTTATTGATAACTATTTATACTTTATAGAATAGCATATCCTCAGTAAATAATATTCAATTTTTAAACAATTCAAATATTTCTTTAAAAAAAAAAATTTGTTTCGTTTATTTATTTATTTATTTTTTTTTTTTTGAGAAAATAATATTTATGGTTCAAGTAAAAGTTTCTCTATTTAAATAAAGTTATTTAACTTGAGTCTATGTTAGAAAACTCCTTCGGACTATTCGGACTCACCGAGTCCGGTCGAAAGGCTCGACCGTTACTGCAGCAAGAACTCAAAAGCCAGCGGACAAAGCGAAATAAAGAAATTCAAACTTGTACAAGGGGAGGGAGCATTGAAAAGCAAACAACGGACTCGAACGCCACGTTGAGCCACGTGCGCACGCGTACGCGTTGCACAAAAGCTGCTAGAACGGAGAAAGCAAAACGCCCTTAACATCGACGCGTTATGATTATTCGGGAATTGGGATAAAGAAATAAAAATAAGAAGGGAAGAAACGAAACAATCGTATCCGTGCGTCGATTTATTTTCATTTGAAATGCGTAAAAGCCACAAGTAGGCGAAAGATCGCCGCTGCTTGTCCAAGAAAAAGTGGGTTACGAAAATCAGATATAAGTAAAGATATATATGTATGTATGTATATGTATATACATACGCACGCATGCACACGTGTATATATACACATGCGGATGTGCGCGCGGAGGTAGACGCTCACTGTACACACAGACGCACACAGACTCGACGTAAAAGAACGGCTCAAGAAACGCGGAAGGCTCTCGCGTAATGCCGCTACTGCATCGCCGAGTGAAACCCACCAAACGTTCTCCTTACTCGAGCCGACGAACGAACGAGCGCACGACTTCGCGCACGCAAATGTAAAAAAAATGCGCGGGGAAACGTTGACGCGTAAGCTTCGGCTCGCACGATTTGCTGTTTCTAAAATCTCCCTTGTAAACATTGTTTTAAACGACGATTTTCTTAAATTTTATTCGCATTTTAATAGATTTAATAGGTATCGCAAGGTTTTCTGCGATGACACATTCAGACTTCCTTTTAAAAATCTTTATCGCCGTTTCGTTTAAAACGACAATCGCAGAATTTGACTTTTCGAGAAAAGGCTATTTGTGCTTTTATTAAAGAGTGCGTGCAAGGAGAAAATAGACATCTATATGGTCTATATATCAAGAGCAACGCCATTTTTGCTTTTACTTTGATGAGAAATTGATTTGGTAAACGATTTTTTGTGGTTTCGACATGAAATTAGCGACAGACGACAAGCATTTTCATATATAACTGGCTTCCATTGTTTTATTTTGGACTTTCTACCGGACAGTATCCGACAATGTATCGGATTTTGTGAAATTCTAAGTAGCGAAAAATTTTTGCGATACAGCAGCTGTACGGTACGTTATATATCTCGGATACGTAAACTTAACTTTGTTTCTTCGCAAGGCTCATTTCTTTTTCTTTCACAAGTACGTTATTGCTAAAGCTTCCTCTATTCTTCGCTTAACGCCTTAAAAATTTATTTACGAACTATAAAACTGTAAGATCACAATACGCGCCTCGATTTCACAACGCGCAACATCGTCATGTCGAAACGGTGTAATATCGAATCATTGTCAATTTCTTTCTCTAATTTTGGTCTTTGTCAGGAAGAACTATTTAATAAATCAAGTCAAGTTGGGACAAAGAAGTCAATACGTTAACTGCAGCATCTCTCCCTCAAATTTTCTTCGAAAGCCATAAAGATTTCAAGAATTTTATTGTCATATATACCCGCACACGCGTACGTATACGATTTATTTTTTTCTCGCGTTCAAATTCAAAAAATTCCTTGTCTATTCAGGAGAGACAAAATGCACGGGTCGTCCTTATAAAAATATCGTCCGCGAACAAATAAGCGTAAAAGTTTCAATTTTTCGAGACACGACGGTAATAAAAGTGTTCCACTTTTTAACGATGCGTGAATATCAATGGCGGGCTTATTTGAAGTCCACTCGGTAACAAAAAATGAATCCAGTTATTATTTTTTTTTCAAAGTTTTCACATTATGTTATTACTTTATTAATAAAAATAAATCAGCTGTAAACAAAAAATATAAATTTTTTTATTTTCTAAAATTCCAAAATTTCTCTTAAATATTTGAACGAGGGAAGAAAATATAAGTTCTCTCTCTTTCTTTCTCCGATTCGTTCGATTCTAAACTTTCACGTTTACGCATAAGTATACTCTACACGTGCAAGCAGTACTAACAACGGGAATTGTGCGTACACTGGCGCTCTCCTCTCACCTTGATACGTCTTATTGTCTGCGTTGGCCGCAAAATTATAAACATAATTATAATGCACGCGGAGAGGCGCGTAGTTTATTCGCTTCATCGCTCATTCATTCTTTCTTTCTTTCTTTCTTTCTTTCTTCGCGCATAGACATACGCGTGCACGCACGCGTTCATAGGTGCCTAAGTCCTGCTACGCACGTTCACTCGCGCTGCAAAAGCCGCCGAGCGGAACGTACCGTATTAGTCGGAGGCGCTGGATCGGCGCCACGTCTGCGGCTTACCATTCCTTCTTTCTCTTTCCGTCTTTCTTTCTTTTGTTCTATCTCTGCTTCGTCTCCTTGTTTCAGGATGTGCACTTGCCGTTTATGTGACGCATAAAAATTATCGTTGGATCGATAATTGATCGATGCCATGGAATTATTCTTTGCAAATTTACAAACTTAATTAAAATTTTTTTATGTCGATTTTATTGCGTAATATTAAAGACAAAGGATCGGACGCGCTGTATTTAATTATATTATTGTATTTTTAAAGTATTGAAGCTTGTGCTGCAATTTTTTTACAATTTAACGGGATTAAGAATTTAAGGTAATTAATAATAATAACAATAATAATACTAATAATAATAATAACAATAACAGTATTACGCAATTTCTAGGACTACTTGTGAATCTCACTTGTGTGAATACACTAAGCACTCATTATATATCGAGGTTATGGATTCGCATAATTTTCAGGTAACGCATTTCCGCATTCTATTCTAGACTACGTATTTGACAAAATAACTTATTGATTTATTGACGGTTATTTACTTTTACTTTACGAATACACTACTAATTTACTTAAAAGATATTACGTTTCGGAAAAATGACTCAGAAATTACTTTTTCACAAAAAAGAAAGATATTCAGCAAAAAGATAATATCAAATTACATTTATATGCAATAGAATTTATAATTACTAACCAAACCTGTACACCGATAGAAGACTTAGCTTGATTCAAGGAAAACAATTTCAATCGTTTCTGCTCTTGATTTAATATTAATATATATCTATAGATATTAAAAACCAAGAGTAGGAAATTCTTAAGTCAAGTAAATACTTTTCATTGTAATGATTTTCTTGGTTTAAAATTATTTTTCTTAAATCAAGTTAATTATTTTTATCGGTGCAATAATAATTGTACATTGATTACTTAAATGCAAAATTTCAACGGATTATACAAATTGCGTTAAATAAATTATGTCAAGCTCGGTAATATAATATTGTACGAGGTTGCATAATAAACGATTAATTCGCAACTTTTAAAATGCAGATCTAAATACTACCACATATTTGAAACACTCGAGACGACTAAGAAACTCACTACAATGCCAAACGATCGAGTGTTTCAAGACTTACTCGCTATAATTACGTAAAAGCAAGGCCGGATTTTCAACTATCCGCCGGAGAGCGGTAAAACTCTCTCTCTCTCTCTTTCTCTCTCTTCTCTCCCTCCTTCTAACGCGCGCCGCTCTCCTCCTCCCGTTCTCGCACCTATATACATATATGTATATAGAAGCCGAGTTTTGTCAGCGACTGTACATTGCCCGGTGCAACCTTAGCCGGCGTCGCTCGGCCGCTCACACTTACGGGCAAATACACGGACGTGCGCGCAGCTGTGAGCAAAGAATCGAGGAAGAGCGAAGGACGTCGGCGGCCGAGAAAGCAACGAAGCGACGAAAAACGGATAGAAAGAGAAAGAGAGATCGAGCGCAGCTGTCGCAACAACAACGTACGCGTCTCGCTGCCGCCGGTTGTCTCGGAAAAAGTAGGAGTTGGAACTGGCTGCCTTAAGACGCCACTGGCCACGCGCTTGCCGTTCCTATGCAAAATCCCGTCGAGAGCGCATATATCGAGGACAGAGCCGTGTACAAGCGCGTATATGTGCATATATATATATATATATATATAAGCACGGCAGCGAGAGCAAAAGCGAGATTACACTAACAGCCCCTTTGTTTCCAATCTTTTTTCTTCTTCGTTTTTTTCATCGAATTGCTCTTCTTCCTTTCCTGTTTTCTCGTGACGATGTATACATACAGGCACGCGCGAGTCGGCCTTCGCGCGGCATTAACGGACACGAGCTAACTTACTCGCTTTTCTCGCGCAAGTTTTTCTTATACGTGATCTCTCAAGCGCTGAGAAATGAGAGAATAAAAGAGACAGAGAGAGAGAGAGAGAGACCAAATAATGCAAGTTATGTGAAGACGAAGAAAGATGATGAAATTGGAAGAAATGAGTGGATTATTTTGACGAGGTCAATAACAGGTATTGCCTGTGATACTGTTTTGTCACGATTGAAAAAAATTATTTCTATTATCTATAAACGAAGAGGTACTGTAAAAATTTCTAGAAGCCGACTTTTGTAACGTTTTGTTATTTTGAAAATAGTCATCAATACAGATTAATTTGAATTCTTATAATTGTTAACTATTTAAAATAGTTTGCAAATCTTTAATTGTAAATTAAAATATTTTATTTTAAATTCTAGTATATTTAATTGATATACTAGAAAAGTCGAAGAATCGACATGCACAGGTGTATTAGTATAAATAAACAAGCATGGATGTGTTTTAGGATGGGTCAATAGAGAGCTTGAAAACCGTACCGAAGTTATTAAATGTTTATATTCATAAATAATGCCGTTTGTTTAATAATATAAAAAAATTCCGATGCTTGATAATCGAGATATACTATGTACTCGTATAATTAAACTTTGTCGGTCCGTTAAAGAAACTCGAAATAATTGGCGGAATAAACCGCTTTGAAAAGGATTTTAATAAATGACACCGATGCAAAACAACGGAATAAACTTTTTATTTCACGTTGCTGCTGTCGAAAGAGCGGCAGTGTCTTCGGATGCTCAGCGTGGCGGTTTAAAAACGAATTTGTACTATATAGAAAATTGTAAAGATAAAGAAGAAACGTCGGCAACGCGTCGATAAAGATTATAAAGGTTCGAGCGACTACTGCAAAGACTGCGAGAACTTTTGTATATATAGAAGAACGCTAAAAATTGAGAAATGTAAGACAGAGAATCTAACTAGATGTCTAAGGCAGGCGTGTTCGCCAAGCGATAGTATACATATATAACGACATCCTTCGTTCGGGTTGAGCGATATATCGCGGGCGCCGTCGTCTGTGCGCATCGATTCAGCGGCCGCGGCGTCGAATTCAACTCTGCATATATATGTGTGTGTGTGTGTGTGTGTGTGTATGTGCGCGCTAGGCTGCAATCGGGTCATCGTTGGTGCGGCTTAGTCGTCGTCGTAGTTCTACGTATGGTCATGCCGCACGAGTATAACAGACACACCGCGCCCGCGGCTAATGTAATATAATGCGATCGTGCGCTGCACTATAGAAATCGAGCCGCGGCGACGACCCTTTGCTGTTGGGTTTTTTTTTTTCCCCGGGAACCTTTCTCCTCCTCCAGTATAACGTTTATACTATATATATATATACACACGCGCGCGCGCGCACACACACACACACACACGCGCGCGCGTGTTACGTCGACGAATTTTTTGAATTCTTGACGCTGACATTGTAAGGTCATTCTTTACACTCCGTGGGCGGACGATTGAAAATCTCTTATAATGATGGCTTTCTTTAGAAATTCAAGGGATTTTACTTTTTTTTTAATCTTCCACGTAAAGTTTTTAAAGCGGCACTTGTAATTTTTGATCGCGATAAAAAATCATTTTCATAATTTTGTTTTTAGTTATTGAAATACTTCGTTTTGTTTCAAGTAATAATATTACTAAATATTAAAAGATTTTCCGGATGACCTACATCATTAAGAATTTAATAAATCGGCATCAATGAATTTTAACGTATCATCTGCACTCTCGAGCCAATTGGCCAACGTCCAAACGGTTCCTAAAAAAAATATACCATAGCCCAAATCTCCCGAGGAATTCCGACTCTCCCCCCCCCCCCCCCTCTACTTAGCACACATCGATACAATACACGTCGCATGGTCGATATTCGTACAGTCTCTCTTTCTCTCTTTCTCTCTTTCTCTCTTTATCTCTCTTACACATAGACACACACACACACACACACACACACACACACACACACACACACACGTACACACATACACACTCATGTCTCGTTAATTTATTTGTTCGGTGGCTAAATGAGCGCGCGCTAGAGCTGCTTTCCTGGATCGAATTTTGAGAGCGCAGCCGCTTCCGGCAAAAGCGAGGCGGCGACCGATCAATTCGTTATAAAAGCAGCGCTAGTGTCCCAAGCGCCCTAAGTGTAGGATGACGAGAGCCGATGGCCTGAATCGGCTGGAGCGCCGCCAAGACAGGTTAATTAGGCTTGCCAATTCGCTCTCGGGCGCTTTCGCTCGAACGTGTAAGCGCGTTCCTCGGCGCAGCCGACTTTTTTAAATGCCCGCGCTCACGCGAGCTTGCCGTACGACGGTGTTATTAGAGCTCGAATCCTCGAATCCGACAATCTCGGCGCGTTCTTACAAAACTCTTACTTTTGTTAATTGCCCCTATTATCGTAAACTATACTCCCTTCTGCCGATGTTTTTCTAGGTAACGGATATTCGTCCGGTTTATCGAAAGTTTTATGCTAAACGAGTTCGCCGAGTGGAATGGATTTGGTTATCGATCTCACCAAAAACACAAATAGTTGCCGCGATAACTTACTAACATCTACTTACCAAAATACTGTCGATGGATTACCTTTATTTTTCATTGTTTCGATAGCTTAATTTTAACTAGGATCCAATATTTCAATGAAATTAAATTATCTTTTACGTTTTTACATTCTTAATCGTTTAACATTAACAGAAATTTAATTTATTATTTTTCATACAATATGTGTTATTGTTACTAGAATATTCCATCAAAGATTGCAAGCGCAATAAATATATTTTTAATTTCTAGCTGTATAATTTTTAGCGATAAAGTTTGATAAAACGATAAGCCGTAGATTTTTATCAAGAATAAAAATTATTTTTCAAAGAATTTCAACTATATATATATATTTTAAATCAACATCAACAATTAAATATTCATGAAAATTTGATACAAATTACTTATTTATATTTTGTTTTATTGTTCTCTATAATAATAGTTACGCATTTCGCGCGAAGATAACGGTATGATTATTATATTATTTATTTATTTATTTATTTATTTATTTATTTATTTTTTTTTGTCATAATATTGATTTAAAATTTAGAAAAAATTATTGCTGCTTTTATTGCGTTAACTTTGATTTTCTTTATGCAGCCCGTATGAATAAAGGTATCATGGCCTTCTTTTTTCCATTGTAATGGCGCAAGTATAGCCATGACTATGATTTTAGTAACATGAGTAGCATTGGTAATTTATATCATAGTGCTGCACACAAATTTTTTTTTTGACGCGGTTAATTCTAATAATAATTATTCATCTAAAGCAGTAAGCACAAAACCGTTATTGCTTAATTTTCTACGCTCGATTATTAGACTTCTATTAAATAATTCATAATACACTATGAATTATTAATTAAATTAATTAATCATTTAATCGGTGTCATAAATTTTATTATTACTTTTTATTATTTAATTTTTATTATTAATTATAAAATATAGTTCTTCTTAAATAATAGAAAAATTTAATTTAATTTGATTGAAATTTGTTTTTATAATTTAAATTAATTATATATATATATATATATATATATATATAATTATAGATAAAATTCTAGACGGGCGATCGAATTTATCTTTAATTAATGAAGTTCCATTTTCCAGAATTAATTTTAATTCGTCATATGAAACAAATTAATCTAAAATTGAGTTCGCTCATCGATAATATCGCTTAATATCATACAATTTTTTGTTTCGGGCACAACGGTGACTTGTGGAATTTCTTCGATCCGCCTTAATCCCCCGAAATCAAATTTATTAGAAAAGATGTTAAATTTAAGCTTTCCGTTCGTTATATAATTGACGAGATACCTATAAAAAATCCAAATTGAAAAATCCAAATTAAAAAGCAATCAATATATTTCGAAATCTAGTTTGTTAAACTAGTTTGTGTGTATATAGGTGTTTAATTCGCATCTGAAACGCTATTGTCAACAGAAGTAAGCTAATGTAAGCTAATGTTTAATTCAACTGCAACATCGCGACAACGATAATTTTTTGTTTTCAAAGCCATAACACTTTACACGATATTTCTCACGCAAATTGTAGTACGAAAGGTCGAGGTCTCCTCGATTATGTTCGAGTCCCAGCTCGATTATCTTTTTTTACAGTTCAACTCCCGTTTACCAAGACGTTCTACGACCTTTGCCTTTTTTCAACCTGTTCTTCAGCAGAAATAGTCTTACGATTACGGCATTTAAGCAACTTCTTAAACACCCTCAAATAAAAAAAAAAAAAAATCAAATTCCGCTTCTAATAACGCAAAAAATGTTTTAATACTTAAATGATTTAATTTTGTTTAAAAAAAACTATTAAGAAAAATAAAATCAAATTAAATTTTCAGATTATAAAATTAACTATAATTTTATAAAACAAGCATTGTCCATTGACGATTTTTTACAAATATACGTCGTTACGAGTATACTCAACATAAACAGTTGAGGAATTAAATAATGCATTGCATAATGAATATATATATATATATATATATATATATATATATATATATATATATATACCAATAATATGTAGACTAATTCATACCAGTAAAAGAAATAAATGTAAATGCAAGGTATGAGAAAATTAATTAATTCGAAAATATACAATAACCGCGCGCTCTTTCATTCACAAAATGTACAATCTGTGAGAAAAAAAACTAGTCTAAGTCCCCCTAAGCTCGGCGGCTTAACAGCAAAAAAAGTACGCATCTGGAACGGAGTTAAAGGAGGAGAGGGGACAAAGGAGAGAAAAAGGAATAGCGACTAGAACAAAGTTTTAATATGCTATTTAGACAATATATCGAAGTAAGTAAAAAGTTTTTTTGCAGCAAGACGGGTTATATATCTATTGTCACACATTGAGAATACCGAAAAATAATCGAGGTTTACTGAATTAAACATGCACAAGTATTATTGCGCGTTCATTGTACTAAGAAGACTAAGAGAGAGAGAGAGAGAGAGAGAGAGAAAGAGAGAGAGAGAGAGAGAGACGAATAAGAACATTTTTATTACTTAATAAGCCCGCGCACCGCACTCTGTACTAACCAAAAGATAGAGAGAGGAGTGCGTTAACCAGTCATGCACAGCATTTAGATAAAATCACGCATATACAATCGCTGCGTCAAAATAGTCTTGATATTTTGTACTTTTACATTATTTCCATTTAGATTTTCCTACTATTTCAGATAGCCGTAGGTTCATTTATGGATATGGTACAAATATTCCAACGTCGGTTAACTTTGTTCTTAAATAGATATATATATATATGGTCCATCTTACTTTTCTTATTACTCAGGCTGTAATAATAATTACAATTTGCATACGAAAGCATTTCTTCTATTTTATGAGATTTTCTTAATTTTACCTTCACGCAATCGTCAACGGTGCAGAAATAATCGCTTTACGAACTTGATGATTTTTTACGCAAACTTTCTAAATTCTTTGTATGGCATAATTTAAACGGTATAGTTATGAAAGTACTTTAGACAAAAGTTGTATAAAACATCGATCTTCTTTCGATATTAACAATTATCATTTTTTACTCTTTATTTATTTATTTTTTTTTTTTTCAATTAAAGAATATAATCTTGGTTGCATTTCAATCGCGACATTTTTAACGTACAAAATTTTAAAAATAACTCGAGAAAGTAACAGCGCCATAATTAAAACATCGCAAAAAATATCGAGCTGATGTATTAGACTACATCTGAAAACTCGTCGCAAAGCTCGCGAGAGTCAGCTGCCGCGGTTCACGTAGACTCGTCCCAAGCATACGTGAGTATACATGTTATTCAATATAAACTATCGCGCTCAAGATATATGGCACTGATGCATGACCGGTGTTAACGAACGCTTAAGGGGCCTTCGCTTTTGTCGCGCGTTAGAGTTTTGCGGGGGTGCGCGGGCGAGCGAACGCGCACACGAGCGTGAGACAGAACCTCGCAGCGCACGTACCTAGGAGAGTCCAAGAGAGAGAGAGAGAGAGAGAGAGAGAGAAAGAGAGAGAGAGAGAGAGAGAGAGAGACAGGGATATTATATGCGACGAGCGAATATAACGAGCGGAGAGCGAGCTCTCTCAAGCGCGCGTATGTGTTTGCGCACGGAGCAAGAGAGAGAAAGAGACCAGTCCGCGTGCACGCTCTCTCATGCTCGACTTGGCCGACCTTCACCCGGCTCTCTCTCTCTCTCTCTCTCTCTGCATTGCTGCTACCACGGCCGCTGCCGCTGCCGTAGCTGCTACTATTATGCCCGACGCCTGATTATGCTCGTTACACCGAGAGACTCGCTCTCGCGCGCGGCTCTCGTAATTTACGGTTAACCGAACGGAAACTGAAGGGGACCGAGCAAACAACACGAGTGAGCTCATATACCGACTCGGCTGCTAGCGACTGCGACCGCGCGAACCGACGAACGAGCGTGCGGTAATGAGGTCGACTTCGAGACCAAAAGAGAATGCTTGCGCTGTAAGAAACCAATATTAGTTGAATGGCTCTCCTTCTTCTTTCTATCCATTTGTTTTCTCTAGAAAGAGAAAGAGAAAGAGAGCCTGACCCCTGCGCGACTCCACGCGTAAAAGGAAACCTCCAGCACGCTAACCATTCGCCAAGTTCCTCTCGATTTCGTGCTGTCGTTCGTACCCGCCCGTTTCTCCCCCGAGCCGCGAATTTATTTTTGAGAGGTCGCGGAAGTCAGGGCTGCAATAGTCGGGAGTTTCCTTGACTTCGCGCGCAATTAAATGTAAAACAATGTTAATCGACGAGGCCTGCCCCGAGAATACAAATACGCAAATGGGTTTAGTGGAACAAATCCGAGCAATTTGTCTGTTGTCTCAAAATTGCTGCTTGAATGAAATTGAAAAAGTGTATCATTTCTAGTCAAAGAGAATTGCTTAATAATTTTAAAAATGTACAAATAATTATCTTTATTTCAAATTCAACGACTTTTGTCAGACGCGAGAAAAAATAACGACCGTATTAGTATCGAAAAAATTTCATTTCGCAACAAACGTTTTGTTTAAATTGAATTATTGGTACAGGAGCAAAAAATATAGGATTATAAGTGGTAGCTATCTCTTTTACAGAGAATTATAAAAAATTAGTTCTTTTTTTTCTAATCGAAAAACGTCAACTGGCCGAGTAATTCGAAAGATTATTACTCACCGCTTATGTAAAAGCTTTGCTTTAGGTGACAAAAGGACGGACGAAATTTAAGGAATTTATTTTTTATCACCTTTCACTTGGTGACACAAAAAAAAAAAAAAAAAAAAAAAAAAAAAAAAAAAATGAACTTGTACCGAGCATCGAAAATCAAAGGTATAAATTGTAAAGATTTAATGCTCACTTTCAACGATTTAAAAGAATTTAATATTGTTTAAATTTCTAATTTAAATAATTGGTTAAAATAAAATGCGCAAAATAAGAACGCATGCAATAAAACGTTCTCTATTGCCTGGCACTTGTGCAATTGTGACAAAAATAAAAATAAAGTAATAAATTTTTTTGTCTCGCTATTTTCAGTTCGATCAGAAATAAAAAAAAAAAGCGAAAAAAACTCATTTATTTCCTTTAAAATGAGATTCTCATGCAGGCTTGAATCTTTCGAAGTATCTTTGTGAAACATAAAGGGGTGTATAGCTGCGCGAGAAAATTGCAAATGTGAAATCGTTAAAAGAGCTTGAGAAGGGACGAGAGAAAGAGGGAGGCGGATACAGAGAGAGAGAGAGAGAGAGAGAGAACGCGCAGTGCTGTGAAACCTACGGCTCTGTGCGTGCAAAAATGCAAAAAAAGAGGAATTTTACGAGCTCGTAATATAAAATGCTTGCGACGAGGCCTTGAACTTTTTGATCCAAGGGTGAGCAAATGGAAAGCGGAACGAGTTAGAAGAGTCGTCCCGGGAATAGGCTCGAAGGATTCTCGCCTTTTTCTACCGACGTTTTTTGCGCACAGAGTTAGAGAGCTAACCGCCGGACTTTTTCATTTTCTTCTTTCTTTCACTCGGTATACTACGTGGCTCTTTCTTGAGAAAGAGAGGCGTGATTGATGAATATTGAAGGACTTTTGCGGCTTCGGACGCGCACGCCACAGCTCTGTATAAGAAAGGCTCGGGATATATACGCGTGCATATACTTGAAATATTGACGAACAATTGAAATAGATAAAATAAAAAAAAAAAAAAAAAAAAAAAAAAAAAAAATGTATGTGATCATGGTAATTTCGTATGGCAGATTCTATCGCGGAGCTTATATTCATTACGATAAACTGAGCGCTTCTCATCCTCTATAATATTAATTGTTTTGCAACTTATATATGAATCATTTCCATAAAATTTCATTCACAATGAATAAAGCGAAGCTGCTACCAATGCTCCAAGACACCTAATTTGATATAAGTGACTTGTACGCGCGTATGTGTCGATGTACTCGCGCAATTACATATATATATATTGCACCGAAAGATTCTTTGTTTGAATATCATTTAAATTAAAAGAAAAGAATCTAAGAGAAGGCTATAGGTGTTAGTCACGTAAATTCATCAAACCCTGAGTCAAACGCAAAAACTCGCGGGACAAAAATTTTTCGACGCGAACCAACATTACCGTGCGCAAAAGTCATGTTCCATGTCAAGTTTACTAATGTAAATTCCGTTCTGATCTACTCGTTAAGCGAAATGATTTTGAAAAATTACTTATTTCTCATTTAACTCGAGGGGCGTTAAATTATATTTTGCGGTGTTGTGCCGACAAAGAGAGGGACAGGGGGAGAGAGAGAGAGAGACAAACAGAGACAGAAAAAGAGAGAGAGTTTTGCGAACGGTTACAAAGTCGAATAACGATAAAGAAATCGATTTGATGATTGTCTGTAGACAAGTGCGCTTCTTGCATTTGAGACTTTTAAAACCGGTAATAAATCTCTGCCGCCCTTACTTTGCTTCGTTCTCTCGCCATTTTTTTTTTCTTTTTTTCTCTTTCATTATTTTTTTCGCTCTGGCTCTGCTTTTCTTTCGCGTCAAATTAGTACGTGTCTTTGCCGATTACTGCCACGACGGGGGAAGCGAACGAGCGCTCGAATCCAGAGAGACGAAGAAAGGAGAAGAGAAGACGAGCGCACGCCGTGTGTCACGTGAGGCGAGCGCTCGCGCGCTCACGAAGAAGCTAGGAGAGAATGACAGCTGGTCGTCGGAGAGAGATCGAAAAATTCAAAAGCATCTGCCGCCGACACGGTTGCCAGCTTTTGAATCTTTCCTTCCTCTCTCTCTCTCTCTCTCTCTCTCTCTCTTCTCTGCAGCATCTGCTTGCGCACACGAGTATGCGTACGAGGTTGTAAAGCCGCGCCTCCAGAATTTTATAACAAATTCCCAAGATTGATCCATTCGTGTGACTGCGGAGCGATTCGCTAAAAATTATTATTCTTAGCACTCGTCGGATCTCTACTCTCACTGCTAACGGTGCATGTAAGCGTCGATTGCCATTACGGCTTTTTTTTATATTATCTTTAGCGTGTCACGACGACTTGGCTTGCCATTATTAGGAAAAAATTGACTTTTTCGACGGAGCTTATTTTAGTCCATTGTTCTCCACGCAGTGAAAAATTCAATCGTTTTAAATTTTCTCGTTTAGGGATGCTTTAAAGTTTATACATTTTTCCTGCTTTATGTTTATAACGCTAATCGAAACGTGATATGTAATAACCTAGCGTGACAATTTTATACACGGTAGTAAAACGTTAATTTATATACACATATTCATACATAAAAAAAGTATCGTTTAATTTACAAATACAATAATACTAAATGTAAATATTAATAAAATATTATTATAATGTTAATCATTTAGATTATTTTTATTGATTAACATAATATATTTTTATTTTGCAAAAAGGAAAATATATTGTTGTTAAATTCGGACACCTTCGGACAATTGAAAAAAAATATTTAAAAAAAACATTTAATCTTGGTATTTATAAATCAAAATGCATTTTAATCACTCACAATTATATATGCAACAATAAGGTTTTGCTAAACAACAACTAATTGTAATTTTAAATATTTAATATCAAAAAAGTCAATATTAAAAGTTAATATTTAAAAACAAAAGATTAAAGTTATAAAATTAAAAAATAATACAACAGAATTCAACGTAGATGTCCAAGTCAAATACGTAGATACTCGCAATGCGTGCAGGACCATTTTAAAAAGCGGCACAAAGCGCTAGGGCTTCTTCTTCTCCAACAACGCCAACGACGATCCCCTATTTCTCCCCATCCCCTCCTCTCTCTTTCTCTCTCTCTCTCTTTCTTTGCTATTCTCTTCAGTCAAATGTACACGAGGAGTACTTGAATCGAAACGCTACGAAAATTTCAAGTATGTATAAGCTAACGAAAGCTCCAACAAGACCTCCGAATGTTAGACCCTCTTCTGATATAGCTTTGTGTACTTGTACAATAATTAAGGGTATTTACACTGCAAGAAACAAAATAAAAAAACAAAAATGAGTGAAGGAACGAGGTAAGGAAGAGACAGCTGTCTCGGCGATTAATATCAATTTTTAGCGTCATTAATCTTTAATCCAACGAGGTTTTACTTGTCTTGAGAGGCAGGTAAAATAAATAAAGTTTAAAACAATAAAAAAGCAGAGACAGAGAGAGAGAGCGCGATTTTAAAATATTAAATTGTTAAGGTTGCGACGCACGAGACGTCGTTTAAATGTCACTCGCGTCAGAGACGTCTAGTTTTCGATCTATTTGTCAAATATTCGTAGCGCAATGGTGCCATGAATATTTACATATGTTTATCGATTCGTTTATTCTTTCGCCTCGAAAACATCGAATCAAGCACAAGTTCGCATCACGCGTAAGCCAAAGCAGCTTCTGCAAAGACGTTCGTGTGTGCTTTAAATATGTATGTATGAGCTTTTTCCAAGCGATATATAACGATATCGTACAAGTATCTCTGGTTTTACTCGAGGAGCTTTCTGTAAATTAGAATTATTTTACTTAACGGGCCTACTCGTCAAGCTTACAAAGTGAAAAATGTCTACTTCTGGACTAATTTTTTTGTCTACTTTGGTGAATAATGCCCCGTTTGACGTTTATTATCTGCTATGAATACTTGACACGTAGTTATGATATTATATATTTTGGCTTGGCACTAATGATAATATGAATGAATTAACAAAACAACACCCTCTTTTTGTCTTTAATTTATTTTAACATGATAAGAAAAATCCACGTTATACGGAAAATATGACTCTTTTATATGTTAGATAAAATAGAAATATAACGAATAAGAAAAATATATATTTTTTCAAAATGAGTATTTGAAAAATATATTTGCTTACTTAAATAAAATAAGTTTGTAAGAGTAAACCACAATGTTTAAAAAGAAGCTCATAGAAATTAACAACGTTCTCGTTTATTTAAAATTTTTTAAAATAAACAAAGCTAGTTAAAAAAATCACACGCACGCACGCACGCACGCACCGAGGCACACGTAACAGAGCTTTCATTCGCTTTACTTGATATTTTGTGAACGCGAGAGAGTAAAGGCTCAACAAAGGAATATTATTATTGAAGCAAATCCTCCCACGAGTCAATAAAAAAGAAAGAAGAAAAAAAAAAAAAAAAAAAAACCCCTCGAATGCTTTCTATGAAAAGTCGAGTTCGGCCCAGGGTTCCTTAACGATGATTCTTCTGAAGAATCTCGCGCCTCCTGTTCTCGGAACCGAGGTAAAATCAGAGTTGGTTAACATTCTACCGGCGGCGGATCGGCCGGTGTCCGGTTTACAAAAAGAGAGTTCCCTTACCCATGCACACGGTACAAACTTCTTTCGCATCTTGGGACATAATCGAAGCGAGCGGCAACGGCAGCGATGACAACGTCGCAACAAAACGAGAGATATGCTTAGGATGAAAAGAAGGAGGCAACGCAAATGCACGCGCGAGGAGAGGGGAGCGCGATACAATCATGTGGACATTTAAATGATGAGATAGAGCGAGAGAGCGAAAGAGAGAGACAGACAGACAGACAGACAAAGAATTTTGACTGGAATATTTTCTTGACTATATTTTATTTTTCAGCCTGAGATTTAAACAAGAAATTTAAAGATGTCATTGGTTTCCTTTTTTCTTCTTTTACATTTTTAAATCTTATATATTGCACAAGTTTTTTTTTTTCATGCAACAGCTATGAAAATAATAATTTATTGACTATCGCCACAAATATGCAACTTTTGAACATTGATTGCGAAGAAAAAGAAATTGATAAATTTTTAAAACCGTCCATTGACAATATCCAATAATATATTCGAAGAAAATTTATTGCGATTTAAAAATTTTATTACGTAAAGTAAGATAATAAGTCAGACATGCTCGTTCAGAATTAATTATTCATATAATTATTTATTAAAAAGATTTAATTATAACCATCTTATTATATAATAAATATAATGTGAAAGTTTGTAGGTTTATTACTCAATCGCACAACAACTACTTTATACATTTGGATGTAATTTTGCATATACAAGATCCAGATCTCAATAAATATAGACAATGCAGTGACAGGGGATTCTAGTAAAGTTATATATTACCGTAACATGATTTAAATTTTCAATAAATAATATGATATACAATTTAATTAATGATCCATATTTTAAAATTACTTTGTACGTTTGTTAGTAATGAAATTTATTCAGTGATAAAAATGATATTTTACAATCTACAAACACGCAAATTATTTAAAAGAATCGGGCAATCTTATCGATTTTATCATTTTAATTAATTTTCGTAATGAAAGTATCTAATAAAATGAGTGATAAAACAATCGTAAAAAGTAACAGTAGTTCCAATTTTCAATGTTTTCTAATGATACTTTTTAATAGAAATGAGTAAGACTTAAATATCAAGAAATCATAAAGATTGGTAACAATTCAATGCAATTACTGAACTTTCTCAAATTCATGCATTCGAGAAAAGGAAGGAAAATGAAAATTTTATACAATAGCAAGAAAATCTTAAAAAATATATATGGCAACTTTACTTGAAATTTTTCACACCGAATTTATGTATAAGATAGGTGGCATTGCGATAATTTATCGTTTTGCATCGAACAAAGAGAAAAAAAATTCTTTCGTAACAATACAAATTAAACAAATGAATTTAAACTCGAAAAGTGACGATGACATAAACGCATCGCGTATTTCCGCATAACTCCTTACGTTCGTAAAGTTTGCCAAACAAAAATAAAGGAAGAAAAAAAGCACGTGCCCGGTGCCCGAACAATTAAGCGGGTAAACGATGCATCATCTCGTGCGCGCGCGCGCGCGCGCAAAACTCACTTAACAAAGTACTATATGTATATCTAACGTAAGTCTTGGCAGGCAGACAAACAAAGTAGCGGCATTGGCTGCTCCGAAACGATCGAGCAACGATGCAAACTTACCGTGCGAAAGGCTGTTCCTCGACCTCGTAGAGCTCCTCGAGAGACTGTTTCGACAGAAGCCTCTCGAGCCGTTCCGGCGTGGGAGCGAGATGCCCCGGGATGCTGGTAGCTTCGAAGAGCCCCTCGCCCGCCATCGTTTTCCTCATCTCCTTTAAAACTCACCGACACACCGGAGCTTTTATATCTTTATCTCTCTCCCTCACGATTAACGGATACACGGCACGGAAAGGCACTATGTGTATTTTAATATATGTACGAGTATTCGTTGAATATACAATACTCTCACTGTGTAATCGAGTGTCCTCGAGCGAGGCAGCAAGTGGTCAATCACCAGGAAAGCCGTTGCTAATTATTTATGTTTACACAGCGACTGGGGTGGCAGTCGCGACGCTCGACTGCTCGGGGGGGGATGGCCTTTCCTTCGTTATTTATCTCTTTCTAAGAAAAGAGGAAGGCACTCGCGCGAAAATAGCCCAAGACGAATAGCTGGCTCTCCCTCGGCATCGTTTCCCTCAGGTAACGAGCGGCAGCAGATTCGTCTCGAGCATCTTCTTTGACTCCGAGCGCGACTCGTCTCTCGCGGCGTCTCTTCCTCTCATGCCCTGAGCGCCACTCTCCAAAGCCAACTGCACACGCGGCGATGTACTCGCGCGAAAACCGATAACCTCTCTCTCTCTCTCTCTCTCTCTCCCCCTCGTCTCTGTTTCTGTGCGCGCTTCGGCGAGCAGGGAACGTACTCGGAAAAAGCAGCGAGACGCGCACGTTGGGAATCGAAACGTCGGACGACCGAGGACTGGAGCGTATAAAGCACGGAGAAACACGAGAGAGCTCCACGCGCTTTCGCGGACTCGTCGAGACTACGGCGGCTCGGTAACGCGATCGAGAAGAGGGGCAGCTCTTGCGGAGAAAGAACGCAACGAGCGCCCCACCATCGCTACTCACTCACTCACTCTCTCTCTCTCTCTCTCTCTTCGACTTTACCGTAGCCGCTGCATGGCTCTCGCTCTAGCTTCCGAGCCGCGGCTCTTTCTTTCTCCGCGCCGCGTGAGCGAAACGCGCGGCTTTCACGGCTTGCGTGGCTCGCTCGCTCGAGCTCGGCTCGTTTCGGCCCGAGTTCGTAACACTGGACTGCGCGAGCGTGTGCGTGTCCAGCTTTATATATGTGTGTAAAAGCCGCGGTGGCAGTACGACGAGCCTTTCGCGAAGCTGTAATGGTTGCTATAAGTTTATAGTTTACAGGACCTTTTACACTTAGGCTGCGTCTGCAGTTGCTGCGAGAAACGAGCTCTTGAAAAATGATTTAAAATTTGTGTACTTGAAATAATAATTATATATATATATATAATCAGATTATATTTAATAGGAAAGTTTTGAAATAAACTAGTGTAAAATCGTTATTCACAAATATATACGCAAGATGTCCTCAAAATGTAAATAAGATTAGGTATTGTTATCATCGCTACGTAAATGATTGTAAAAAAGGACTATAGTCGTTACAATTGACTGCCATAAATTATTAATTAGTTTCAGCATAATTCTGCAAGACTAAAGATTTAAGCAAGTAAGTCTAGCATAGCTTAAAACATAAATATTCTGACAATTACTTTACTTTTTTATCTTTACATGTAGAGATAGTGGCAAAAATGACTCAAGAAAAATATTACTATAAGAATAATTAAAATAAAAAAAAAAAAAAAAAAAATTAAATCTTACGATGAATAATTATCGTCTTAAATTAATATCAATAAATGCTGGAGCATTTGTTAGAGAAATAAAGAATCAACCTTTTATAGAACATGGAAATACATTTAAAGAATGAAAATAAGTCATATGAAATCGTTGAACTTTCGAAAAGTCAATACTCAAAATTACAATGTTGGTCCAGTGCACGCGCCATTGGTGTATACACGCACAAACACACACATGTGCAACATCATGTTAGTGAATTTTGAAGGGGATAAAAGGTGACCCCGTTTTGCAGTCCCATACGTTGATGTATCTACCGGTCCCTTTGAATTCTCTCGAAAGAATCTGCCGGGGCACACGAACGCACACAACCTGAACGTGCAAGCGCGACTGAAAAATGATGCAGGATATCGTGCGCGTAAGAGAAATCGATATTATTTCGTCATCGTTTTGTTTTATTCTTCAACATCGACTCGACGTTTGATTCTTCGGGAAAAATACAAAAATTGAACGTTATACATTACATTTTTTTATTTTATTTTAAGTATCATTACAATTACGATCGTATCACTTTATCGCAATCGATAAAATCATTGTCATAGTTATAAATATTCCGAGAAAAATGTAGGGAAAATATCGATGCCAAAAAAAAAAAAAAAAAAAAAAAAAAAAAAAAAAAAAAAAAAAAAAAAAAAAAAAAAATATAAATTATAAAATTATTTTGCTTTTTTAGCGGTGGGAAGTAAAGGAAATGAGAATTATGAAATTTATAAATTTTAATGATGAGCGGCAAACCTCTTTTAATTAAATAATTAAACTGCTGTCGATAAATACATAAATTTTAATATTATGGTAAAAATAAACTTTTATAAAAATAACAATTACTCTTGTTGATTTTATCTTCTTTATTTAAATTTAATGATGCACGGATACTGAAACGTTATATATAAAGTGTAATTAATGTGCAATGAACATTAAAAATTATGAGTAATATTAAAAATTTTAAGGCGGTTTATCATCGAATTTGAATTTTTTTTAAATTGCAATTGCAATTGCCCCGTTTATTTTCATTCGTTCGTTGATCGACGATAACTACTGGAATCGATAAGAAAATTAAACCATTTAAACGCTTCGAAAAATTCATTTAAAAATCGGACGCGCAACAACGACTGTAGTCAAGGCCTAATTCCGATTCAGCTGGACGTTAAAGCTATGGGTTACCGAACGAGTGTGTCGCGTACGCGTGTGTA
This sequence comes from Chalcis sispes, assembly GCA_949987625.1. NCBI lineage: Eukaryota > Metazoa > Arthropoda > Insecta > Hymenoptera > Chalcididae > Chalcis > Chalcis sispes. Next base: position 80,622,153 of record OX465094.1, read on the forward strand.
TGTGTGCGTGTGTGTACGCGCGCGCGCGCGCGCGCGCAAAAGCGCAGATGTGTTGGTGTCAAAACGACGGTTAGCATAAAGAAGAGGGGAACACGCGCTGGGCACACGACGAGCTCTCGAGGTCCCCCCATTCGGAAAAACGTATACGTTGCGAATTTCGAGCCTGTGACTCGCGATTAAGAGTCTGCCGGCGCTGCGATTACACACGGGAGGCGCGCCGATCACAACGCCGATGACGTTTTCACCGGTGCAGTAATTTTATTTTTCTCTTCCATTTTGTACGAGTGCGCGCGCGCTTGTTGTGTGTGTGTGTGTGTATGTGTATGTGTGTCTGTATGTGTCAGTGCGAAATATGTCGTATATCCTTTGTGCGCGACGACTTTCCTTTCTAGCTGCGATCGGAAGAGATGTTTTTAGTCGATAGGTTATGAATTGATTTTAACGAAACGAAACTCGCTATTTTTCGATTTGAAAATATATCGCGTCGTTTGTTGTGCACGCTTGTTCTCATTGATATGAATTGTTTGCGCTTGAAATATAGTCAATTTATACAGCGATCCAATAGCGCGATTGCGCACACGGAATTTATGCTCGAGAGGAAAAAATAGACGTTATTAGTGTTTCGTAAAAACATTACTCATGAAAAGCATCTTGCTTAAAATACCTCTGATCGTAAGAATTACTCAAAGGTAATTTTTTTATCAAACGGTGTTATGAATATTTATTGCGGATTGATGTTTCTTGAAAATTTTGAGTCGTCGATACAATGGTCAATTTTCATTGTATTTTAATATCTCTTAAAAATAGAAAATATCATTTTCCATGCGATATCGTTTTAAAATATTAATGTATTTTCATACTTATTACAGAGCAGCTAAAAAATAAAAAGCTATAGATAATTGAAAACACGCCAGATTACTTTTAACGATAATTATTTGCATATTTAAAATATATTTTTAAGCCAATTAAATTGGAAAATTAGATTAAATAATAATTTCATTACATAAGCGTGTATTAAATAACACGAAGAAATAATAATACGCATGTATTTAATCAATCTTGAAATGCAAAATATAAAATGGAAAAAGACAACTCAAAAAAAAAAGTTATGGCAACGTCCAGCAACGGCGAGTATAGCAATTTCCATAAACGTTGGAAAGTAAAGGAGGCCCTTAGAAATAAATAAATTGACGTCGCTTTTCTTGAACGCCGCGGAGCAAGTGCCACTTTGCATTACTTCGTTTCACTCTCCGTACGTTTAAAAGACACTTGTAAAAGCCCCATTTAAGAAAGTTGTGGTAAAAAATCGCGATCGCTTCGAATGCAAATAAATCCAAGCGAGAGGTGAGAAAAAAAAGCAAAACCGAGTTCCTCTTCTCGCGAAAGGAAGCAACCGAGAGAGAGAGAGAGAGAGAGAGAGATAAGAGTCGATGGGGAACCGCGGCAAAGGTTCACCGGTCGTCTTTTACTGGTCGTCGTCGATATGTTCTTGCTTTAATTTCCTCGAGGTGAGCTACACTAACGCACATAAATCGCACATTCTTGCCTGTTAATTTACACCAGAGTTAATACATCCCGATGCGGTCGCACTTATCACATTTATATATATATATATATATATATATATATATATATGTATATATTATATACCATTCAATATTTTTTTTACTTTCGATATTTTTATTAAAGTTGCAAAATGTCAGTTCATGGAGTAAAACTTTTGATAAAAATTTTTTTTTTTTTTTCAAAAGACGCATACAATTTATAAGCGTTTAATTAAAAAAAATTGTTTTCTAAAATCCTTGACAAATGTTACAGTTTTTTTCGAAAGGTAAAATATGCTGTAATGCAAAATATAAAATAAGATACTTAATTTTCAATATGGAAGTACTGAATTCCTTTAATTACAAAAATGTTTTAATAATTCCGTCCGTCTGGCTTTCACTTTGTCTATCTCTCTTTTTCGCTTTTTTTATCGAAATAGCTACCCTTCACCTTACAAAAACCGTAACAATGCTAAATTTAATATTTTATTCGTGGTTATCCGTGAAATTGAAAATTTTCGGATAATCATTGTTTTCAAACACGCCAAGAGTAAAATTCACTGCGGGGCTGAGTATTTCTACTAAGAGAACATGCTCGGGCACACTTGCGTTCGTTCCATGCATTGAGTATCTCTCGGTACCCGACTGGAAAGGAGGGAGACGGTGTACGCGATAGAGAAAAAACATTCAAAGAGAGAGAGAGAGAGAGAGAGAGTAAGAGAGACTCACTTGCAGAGCTCCCCCTTACACACATACACGCGCGTAGAGGGACATAGACTATGCGTACACCGTGGCGATGCTTGTGTGCTACGCTGCTACACGCTGTACGCAATCTCTGGGCGCGAGCTATTCGCCTCGGCGGATACGCGAGGACGTGTACTACCGTGTGCATTCCTATAGCCGCAAACGCGATGTACGCACAACGGCAGCGGTTACAAAATGCAAACGCGAGAGAGAACTCGCGGATAGGGTAGGCAGGGGAGGAGGAGGAGGGGGAGAGCGATGGACGCGAGCGCGTACCGGCCCAACGGCCAGATTTTTCACGGCCGCGTCATCCGAGCCCGAGAAATAGCGAAAGAGAGAATATGAAAAAGCGCCGAAGCTTTATCGTCAATTATTAAATTTTAATCGCTCGCGACGAGCTCCACACCGGAGAATTGCATCTGCGCTCTCGATGATAATTTTACTTTAATGAAAGCGAAATTCTTCCTCTAGACGTGCGCGCGCTTTCGCGCCTACGACTCTTACCCAAGAATTATAACGGTCGTGTGAAAATTACTTCGCGTTCGATAATATCGAAAGAATGTACCTCGTGTTTCAACGGCTTATCACGGAATAATTTATACTTTAAAGACTCTTCTCAAAGCAACGTCGAATCGTTAATCGCCATTTATAAAGTTTTTTTTTTTTTTTTTTTTTTTCAATGAATAAGGTTTATTTAAGGACGCGCACGAGTTGTGTGCTGTTACAGCACTTAGGAAGAAAAAATAAGAAAATCCGATGCGTGAGAAAATACGTAATAAACTTTTTTTGGCCGAAGCGCTTTGTGAAAATGAATCACAAGGATTTCGTTCTCCCTTGAACTTAAGCTTCTTAATCGTCGAGAAAGAAAAAAAGAAATAAGAGAAAAATAAAAAATCTTCTTTTTTAATAAATAATTACTTTTCACGTATATACTTCCTTTTAAACGCGAAGAAAAAATTACTTTGAAATGCAGAGTTTGAATTATTTACCTCTGACTAGTTATTAATTTTAAAAGCAAAGGTTCATTAAGATATTTCTTAAACCGGATAAAAATTTTACAGGCAGAATTTAGTTACTGAAAGGAACATTTTAACGCAACAAGGCACAATAGTCCAATAGCCATTTACGCGTTTGCATAAATATTATTTTAATGATCGTATTAAGCAAGTATACAAACAAGTCAACATTACGTAATCTCTTTTTTTTTCTACCGATTACTTCTTGGAAAAAAAAAAAAAAAAAAAAAAAAAAAAAATCAGTTTTCGACGAGGTCTTTTCTTGAGCTTAATTAATTCAAAGATTTTTTCTGAAATAACAAAAATATTTTTAAAAAGATTCTTTTTATTTCCGGGTATACGTCAATATATGAAATTTGCGTTTAAAATAAAACCGGTCAGTTTTTTTACACAGTAGTAGTAAATGGACCTTTTTTTTTTTTTTTTTTTTTTTGTAAAAATTAATAAAAATCAAATTTTAATTTTCTTTAAAATTATGAAAAAAAATTATCCATTGCATAATACAATGTGATAAATTTTATTTTCAACCTGAAAGTGCGAATTCAATATATTTTATTATATTATAATACTCCCGATAGAATATTATTTGCTCAAAAGTGTAGAAAAAAATTTGTTGACAGCGATCGAAAATTTCCTTCTACCAATATTATAAATATTTCCAAGCAAATAAATCTTCCGTAAAGCAAAATTTATAATACATAAATGTTGAAGGAACCTAGTAGGAAAAGTATTGGCGGAAAAGAGGAGGAGAAAGGGAGATAAATAGAAGCCGAGAGAAAATCTTCCTCTTGGCGCGAAAATAAAAAAAAAAGACAGAAAGGTAAAAGATTAAAGGAAAAAGGAATGCGAGCGCGCGGAATATCAAAAAAAAAAAAAGAATCTCCTCGGCGAAGAAGTGTACGTGCTGCGCTAGAGAGAAAGATCGAGAAGGTTTAAAAGCCCTTTTCATGGAACCTTATGCGCGCGAGGGAATTTATGAAGACGAAGGCATGCCAACTAAGTGCGACTATTTTGTTCGCGGTGTAGGGGGCTCCTTCTCTTCAGCTGCCTTCGGCTTCCGTCGCGTCGGTGAAATTTTTTTCGTGCGCCGATGATCGCTTGTCTCTCTTTCCCGCCATCTTTCTCCATCCTCTTTCGGCAGTGTCACTCTTGGTTTCTAATGGACCTTCGCGCCCAAACGGTTTCTAGAAAAACCCAGCGTCCTTTTCGAACGCCATGGTCGTCTTCGTCGATCGTTTTCGCTGGTGGCCGAAGAGGGGAGGGAGGCTTTCCTTCTTGCGCGCTTTCTTGGAGGGCCGCGACGTACCTGCTTTTCCTACCTTCGACGTACATCTATAAAGGTTTCCCTTCCATTTCAAGTAGAGCGATGCGAAGTACATTATACATATCTTATTCGGCGACGCTGTAGATTATTTTTGACTTAAGATTTATGCGACTTTGCGAAAGCGTCGACCGGTGTCGGTATACGCCTATAATAAAAGTGCACGAGGACGCGTTTGCGATTATACGAGCTACTTAATGAGGCGTTAAAATTGTGGCAAAGATGATATTTCGGCACATTGATTATACGGGGTGAACGTTAAGTCGACGGGATATATCGGTGTCTACAAGGACGCCTCTCACCCTACGACGCACGGTACTGCGGGACAACGAAAATTTTCAATTTGTTTAAAGGATTTTCTCACGTAGTAAATCACGATTGCGAGGCGCACCGCTCAATCGAGGAAGTACATCGTTACTTCCGAGCGAGCTTACTATTCGCGCAGTTATTAATCGCGTTGAGTTTCCGTAAACGTCGTCGTTCACGTAACTCGTACAAATAGTGTGCGAACGAGATTTTTCATTCTTGAAAAAAGATTTGGATTTTTAAATTTTAGATTTAATCTTTAATTTGCCATGGGATAAAAACCCTATCCGATAAAAAGAAATTGCACTAGATTATAAAATATATAACACTATAAAAAAAAAAAAAAAAAAAAAATCAAGTATAACAAGAATAAGCTTAATATACTAAATAATTAACAAACATTAAAATTTAAAATACAAAAACAAAAGTAAAAATAATATAAGTTTAAGAGAATTTTTACAATGAGAAAATTTCTTTGGTTTGATCGCAAGCCTCACTCAAAATCGTACGACAAATTACCCCGACTGCAATACGTCAATGTGTCCGAGATTCAAATAATGCGTTGAACGTGTCAATTTTAAATTTGTTTCAAATTCATAAATCAAATGACGGAGAATGAAAAAAGTTTATTAGTTCTGAGGCAACGTAAATGTATGATGTAAGAAAGAAAGAGAGAGAGAGAGAGAGAGAGAGAGAGAGAGAGAGGGGGGGAGATAATTCTCTATTTTGCAGTAAATTATATATTATGAATTGATGCAAGCAACATTAAAAGCAAGTATACGCGTTTATCAATTATTTTACAGATACGTGACTTAAAAACCTAGTCTTTATCTGCTAAAAAATTCGCGATATCGATCTTTGATAAATAAAATTGTTGCACAGTTTTTCTTAGTTTCTTTTGGGATTCACTAAAAAATATTTTTACAGATTGTGATAAATGATTCTTCTACGTCATTAAAGATAGCATAGCTTTTTTTGAATACTGTTATTCTTTTTTCAAGAATTACTTTTTATAAGACTTGCAATTTCCTATTTTTATTACATAAATATACATTATGCTTTCGAGATATTTTAATTTTTTGGAATAAATGACTAAACAATTTAAATAATTGATAAAGTACTGAAAAAAGTCAATTTAAATTTTGAAAATTCAATGATCGATTCGAAATGCGTTTTATTTATTTGAAAACAAAATATTTTACGATAATAAAGGCATCGGAGAAACTTAATATACTAATTTAAACTAATTATCCAAAGTAAATTAGATTATAAAGAGAAACTGTTATTGATCGTATTAAAGAATAATTTGTATAAAAATTAATATAAAATGTGTATTACAACAGGTCTATTACGTTATTGTTGTTTGAAACGAATACTTTTGAAATTCGTTATTACAAAAGGGTATTTCGCTATTATGCATTATATAGCTTTTTTATTATCTAGGATAAATTCGCAACAGTGATGGCCGATAAATATTAAACTATTTAATATTTAATCGATTAACGTTGTTTCTCGTCTCACGGTGACACACGCACACAGAGTTTTACGTCAATAATTAAAATACTATAAATATTTATAGTCTGACGTAATAGTGATAATTTGCAAGCGTTAGTTGCATGCACAAGCAAAGTTGAAGCAACGCGCAAAGTTTGTCTCGCATTAGAATAAAGCGCATTTAAGTCAGACTCACTTTTAATTCCTTCTCTCTCTCTCTCTCTCTCTCACACACACAGACACACACACACACATATTCACGTTATTTCACTCAGAGCCTTTCACTTTTTGCTCTTAATCGCACAAAACACGTGTTATAACCCAATCGACAAATAATGAAATATGTAAGCCCTACGGCCATTTTCCGAGAGAAAAAATTCCAACGTATCGAGATTAAAATAAAAAAAAAAGAAAAAAATAATAATAAATAAATAAAAAAAATAAAATAAATAAAAGACGAAAACGGTCGAAGAGAAAATCGAAATGCGTTCGTAAGCGTAATACGGCTGAAACAATCACCGTTGAAACAGAACAAACCTGAGAGTAATTTTTTAATTTAATTAATTGTACTGATCTGATATACAGCTGTTTAACAAAGTAAATTTCATTTGTTACATTTTTAATCAAATAACATTATTTATCGGGGTATTTTATTGATTATCGTGAACGAGAATTATACTATTTATATTAGAATAAGATTCGATTTTATTTTGTTTTGGATAAAAAAAAAAACGCGACAACATGAAATTATATAAAATTAAATAACAACGGTTTTATTTATAGACTTTTTTTCAAATTATACCAAGCTGTACTAGCATAATAAGTAATCGTTAAATTAACAACTTCACCATTCGTATTTGTTTGGCACAGAAAATTTTTGCATGACTCGACTAAAAAATTTAATTGTAGACGGACGAAAAGACTTTTTCTATTTGTATATTTTCTTATTAAATGGAAAGAATTTTTTTTTTTTTTTTTTTTTTTTTTTTTTTTATTTATTTACACCAAAATAATTTTATTTGATGATTCAATAGAAATATAAATTGTTAAACAAAGAATCATCTGAATAATAACGGTATCGTTATATCATATAGTTTTGTCGGCTGTGGCTGAATTTATGAATTTATGAAAAAAATAAAAAATGTTTAAAATATTTTTATTTAAAAATCCATTCCGCCGCATCTAGATAGCTGCTTGATGAGCAAAGAATCTCAATGTCGCAAGTAAACCGTTAGTCGCGATACCTCTTGTATCGATCAAATCCTAAAAAATGCCTTGAAACCCAACGCAAGTAATTTTATTCGGGCAGATATTCGTAAAAAAGCGTATACAAAAGAAACCGAAAGAGAGGGAATTAGTGAGAGCGAAACAAAGAGAAAGAGAGAGAGAGAGAGAGAGAGAGAGAGAATCAGGGCAACAATAAGCTACTCGTGAGCATTTTCTTGAGGCATTTTATAAAAAAAAAAGCCATGTACGCACACGTATGTAATATCCGCGCGCTGTACAGCCTCGGCGTGGCGCCAGAGAAAATCAAGCAATAAGATATTCCGCGCTTTCCTAATAAGGTATCTCTATGATATCGTCCCACCGGTTCGCTCGCTCGACGGGCGCTTACGACGAGTCTCCGGTATGTTCGTGTGTATATAATGCAAACACACACATACACACACACACACACACAAACACAAACACACACATACACACGCGAGCGTTCGGAGCCCGTTCCTACGGCTCGATGTTTTCAAGACCGTCAATAGTACCGGTTCTGCCCGAGCGCGAAGAGCTTGCCTCGGAAGGAGAAAAAGAAAGAGAAAGAGAGAGAGAGAGAGAGAGAGAGAGCGGACGTTGACAGGTTGCCTACCACGGGGGGCAAGGACGGCCGAGGTCGCGAGCGCGCTCCGTCTTTCTCGCTCTCCCGAACACCTATCCAACGGCCCACGAGGCCATCGCCTCGCACACTCAGGCTTGCATGGCGACGAACGCATGCACTTTTATATATATATATATATATGTATACGTTTGCTTACGTACGCTCGTTCCTCCTTGTTCAAAGACGGGCTCCGAGCAACAGCCGTCGTCGTCTTTGTCGCGTAACCCTTCGAGACACCAACGAGAAGTCGACTCGTGACTCGTACTCGTACACGTAGGATATACTTACAAGAACGAGTACAGAAAGAAAAGGAGGGAGGGGAATGGGTATACCCTATAACGTAGATCCTGCGGGAGCAGGAAGTCCTTTACTCTCGATGCGAAGAGCTGCACCGCGAGTTATTTATGAGACACGGAAAACACCGACCTCCAGCGTTACGCGCTTCTAATTCACTTTGCGCGAACTCGTTAGAAGAGGAAGAGAGAAAGAGGCAAGCCTCTCTCACTCTCTACGGAATTCTTTTTCTCTTGTTCCTTTTTTCAATGGATTCCCCTTCCTTTTTTCGAGTCTACCGCGATGTCTCGGATTTTCAGCGCAAAATTTACGACTGCACAGGCTAAGTTGCAGACTCCGGGGACGTTGGCTTTTCTCTGGAATGCATCGCCAAAAACAGATGAGTTTTCTGGTTGACGATCGCGAAGTAAATTATGGCGTTTTGCTGTTCGCGGTAATGTCATTTTTTTTCCTTTTTTTCTTATGTCTCGGGTATTTTTAAACGAACAAAATATGTAGAAGAAAATAATAATTGACAGTTCTGGTTTCTTATAGAAGAGGCAGCTTTGAATGGTTTTTATTACTCGGCGATATCGATTGCGTCAAGGCTGATGTCGTGATTCACATGTCAATGTGCGCGAAATTACGTGTTTAAAAATAAATAGGTCGTATGTACAATAATAATTTGCTTTTAAACGGGGTATTTAAATTTGTTTTATCGACTTTGCGGTATCTTAAACATTTTTTTTTTTTTTTTTTTTCCTTAGTCTTTGTAGACAAATTTAAATTGCATTTTTCAAGCGCAAGCCAACAAGCATAGTTTTTAAATAATTTCAAACAATTGATTAAAAAGTATTAAAGCATCATTAAATTACATTATTGGAGAGAAATGGACTTATTGAATAAAGTAAAAATTTGGAATTTTTAAAATTGCAGGATCAGCGAAGAAAAATGAAAAAAAGTTGTAGACATATTATAGAAATCATGCAGGAAAGAATACTTTTAAAGATTTATTGAAAATGGCATGATAATTTTCATTTCAAACAATGACATCATATTATATTACGATTATCAGGAGAAACGTTAAGTGTTAAAAAGAAAAAATTAACAAAAATTGCGCAACTGTACGTGAAAATAGTTTTAAGCCTTTTAGAGCACAGAAGTTCCGTTTCAATAAAGAAACGGTTCTCATACGATTACACAGAGACATGCTCTGGAGTACATTACAATAAAGAGCTCAACAATCCGCACTTTCTCTTGATTCGCCATCATAAGATAAATGAGGGTATTGAAAAATTTTCAATATTAACCATCTTATTTCTTTATATTCTTATTCTTTTTGATCAAAAATTTTTATTGTATATTTCAATTATTTCAAGTTATCTTCGAGCTTAATCGTTAACTTTAAATTAATATTATTATTAATAATTTATCAATAATTTTAATAAAAATTATATACCATCAATAGAATCAACGTATGAAAATTATTTTAATTACAAAATTTGACTCAACCAGAAAAGTCAAAATGTTTATTCGTTAATATATGTATTATAGTATACATATACAAAACGTATATTGACTCAATCGGTAGAGCAACACTGGACTCTTGATCCAAAGGATCAAGGTTCAATTTCTTCTCAAAGATTTAAATTTTGAAAGAAAATTAAAAAATTTATGTTACACTATGATAAAGTATGGTATCATAAACTTTAAAAATTATTTCTGTTACCGATAAATTATAAAGTAATGTCGCGATGACCCACGTAAGGTACTGTAATTTTTTATATATTTTTTTTTTTTTTCTATTTATTTATTTAAAAAAAAATCAACCAGATTATTATCCATTCGTTCCATTAGCTGTTTTGCAACAATGTTTAATTTTTGAAAGACAAACATTCAAATCGTAAAATTTTTTCTTTTCCATAGAAAATAAATTTCAAGGCTTTATCGTTTGAATAATAAATTATTATTTATTGCTATCCATACAAAGTTTTGTCCTAAAGCCAATAAAAGAAACCGAGCGCATGACGTGAAAACGCTTGCCGTAATCGTTTTCGAAACACGACGACGATATTTTCATCGCAAGACAACAAGGAATGCGAACATACCGCGAAATAAGTATAGTATTACGCGAGACCCGAATTACGGAGATTAAAAAATCCCCCTGATTAAAGTACCATCGAAATGCGCGCATAGGTTATCGAGAGCTCGAGGGTAGCGTAAGAAAAATGAGGAAGCCGATGAAGAAAGAAAGAGAGAGAGAGAGAGAGAGAGAGAGAGAGAGAGAAGTAACATACGGACGAAGAACGAAAAGCTATCCGTTGGTCGCCCCGAGGAATTATTTTCAAAGTCTTCATTAGCGTGATTAGCTATGATGTGTGCACACAAAGAAGTAGCAAAGAACCAACTCGAGTCGATTCTGGACGCGTTCGCGTGCATATATCATAGGCGCGCGAGCGTGCCGTCCGGCCTACGCTCTTATTTATATGTGCGAATAAAGCCGTGCAAGCCGTTCAAGGCGCCATTTCTTTCGTAAATTCAATAAGCAGTTAAAGTTTAAGCGCGTCAAATGTATAGCCGTGGTGTAAGAGAATTAATCATGTCGTTAATTGAGATAGATTTACCGCGTTGATAAATTTATTGATCGCGTTTTCCGATGCGCAATAATTTTCAGACTAGCGCTCGGTATTTATGCTAATTTAACGCAAAGCTATTTAATGGTTCTTAACGCATGATGAAATTTAAAATAGTCGAACGAAAAAAGATGCGAGCAAGAGCGTACAACGAGAAACTTTTATTAAATTTTATTCAGGAAAATGTATTTAATCCCTTGACTCATTGATTTTGAAATACTACATAATTTCAGCAAGTTTGCTATTTGCTAAACCTTGACACACAAATAAATATCTTGAAAAATAACAAATACATCCAAAACATTCTTTAACGTTGCCAAAGCAATTTATCGACAATGATTTCAAAATACATTTTTTCCTTGAGATGTTTCAATGTTTTTTATCCAATTTTTTTTCTCTTTTTTTTTTTTTAAATAATTTCGAAGTTACGCTCACATTGATCCAAAATGTTTTCTTCCTTTTTTTTTTTTTTTTTTTTTTTTTTTTTTTTTAAAGTTATCGTTTTATTGTTCATTTACGTAAAATTAAACATTTTTTATTTTTGAAATAAATAATATAAAATTATATAAAATCAAAATAATTTCGATTTTATACTTCCTTTATTTACAATTAGAGCTGACACGAAGATGACATTTATTTTACAGACGAAAATGTTTTTTATTTTTTAATATTTTTTGCAATAAGCATATTTTTAGCATAATTAAAACGCGCTTGTTCATTTATTCCTTTTAGTCTATTATAGTCTTCTATAAAGAATACTTTTTATTTATTTATTTATTTATTTATTTATTTATTTATTTATTTTTTTTTTTTTTTGGCATCGTGATAATAAGAAATAAGAAATAGCTATTATTCTAATCCCTCCGAAACGTTAAAAGCTGTAAAAGAATACATATGTCTTCGGTCGAATGTAAAAAAGCCTTAATACGAAGCCCTTATAATAATACATTCATTTTCGATCTGTCAAAATTGCTCGGCTTACAATGTAGCTACTCAATGAAGACAAGCGTAAAAATGCTCGTCGTAGCGCTCTCCATCGAGAATGAAGAAATGTAAATATAAAAACGACCGAATCAAAAGGGACCTTCTGAGCTCGCGCGTTTACTTGGCGCTATATATGTTTTTTCAGGGTCTCGGCCACACGACAGCGTTACGTTAGCAGTCGTTGTCGCGACTACATAGAGAAAAAAAAAAAAAAAAAAAAAAAAAAAAAAAAAATAAAAGAAAAATGTTGTAGAAGAGGCAACAGCATCGACTAACTAGCATTTTTAAGTGGCCACTCCTCCGACGACAAACACATTTACACACGCGCCCGTGCATGAACTTTGGAGTTATTTTATCGAACGAAATATTAGAACAAAACAATAAAAAAATTGTGTCCTGGTCTCGTGTAACTACAATATATAAATTTAATTTTTTTTTTTATTTTTTTTTAAGCTATTGTATTATAAATTTGTTTATATTATTTATTATCCATATGAATACTTTTAAATAAAAATAAAAAATACGTAAAGGAGAGCATGTCAAAGTCATGGAAAAATTTAGACTGGGCTATATTTTTTTCAATAACGTCCGAAAAAAAACAACTAAAAATAAAATAAAAACAAAGGTAAAATAGTGTTAATGTAATTAGTTAATTATAACGCAACTGTTAATATTTAATATACTCTTATTTTGCCATATATATTTGTATAAAGAAAATATAGCATATGACGCTTTACCCATACTGGCGTATTCCCTCGATTTACCCTATATATATATATACACACACACACACACACACACACACACACACACACATAGAGAGAGAGAGAGAGAGAGAGAGAGAGAGAGAGAGAGAGAGACGTGCGTGTAGATACAATGTACATTATACGTATACCAACGGCGCAAAGCTCGCGCTCGTCGAATTAAGTTATGGCGCATTCTATGTACCTGTATAAAGTAAGGTGTAGATACATGTACATATATTACAGTCGACGAGCGCACCCAAATACCTTTAGCATATGTACCTCTCGCTCTCTCTCTCTCTCTCTCTCTCTCTCTCTCTCTCTTTCTCTTTCTCTCTTTTACACACACTCATAAACTTACAGCACAAAGAAACTAGTTTCTCCATTTATTTGCAGTTCAGTTTTTTTTTATTTTCCTATCGTATGAGCGCACGCGGTATCGCGAATGAGCAAGCAAACGAAAGAGCTAGAAACGACAAAGAAAGAGAGAAAGAGAAAGAAAGAGAGAGAGAGAGAGAGAGAGAGAAAGAAAATGAGAGAGAAAGCGCCAGCGGTAAATTTTCCAAGTCTAATGCAATTGTTCGTCGGGCAAAGAGAACGAGATACATAGTCGGAGAATACGCCCCCGCATAACGGACATTTTTCGCCGAGGTACATATATTACGAGAAGAGATAAAGAGGAGGAGGAGGAGGAAAAAGAGGAGGAGCGACGTTATGCCGATGTTCATAGCGATTTCGCGCAAGATTTTTTAATCAAAATGCCGCGCGCTACTCTCGGCCTCTTGATGAATTAGTGAAACTGTACCTTGTAATGAAATTATTGATGCCCCTTTATGATAGCACCGACTAACATCTAATAATTATTACTCGTAGAGATGCATTGTTAACAGACCAAGATAATCGTCAAACAGGTGAATATTAATTTAATCATCGATTAAAATTCCTTATGCAAATAAAGCAATCATTTAAGCAGTTTTTATATTTTTTTTTTTTTTTTAGCCAACAATGGGCTCAAGTTTTACACTTAAATGTAATTAAAATTGTGTAAATTAAAATTGTGGTGCATTTATTTGATCGATAAATAAGACTACTGCCATTTGTCAATGTGATAATTTCCCGTACGCTCAATATTTTCTCTTTATATTAATTATTATACGAAAAATTTTTAATGTTTGAAAAAAACACGGTGTACAATTTTTTTTTTTTCAAAGTTTATGCCTGTCCACATGTTGAGATGATTGTTATTTTGGTACTTTTTCGGAATTTCCGCACCCCTAACATAACCCAATAATCCAAAACACAGACATGCTGGAGGGGACGGGAGGGGGGAGCGGAGAGAAGGAAAAAGCACCTTCTTGTGTAAAAGAAAAAGTTTGAAATTATTTGACGTTTATTAACACGACGCGAGGTATATTATTTCAAATGAAAAATTGCGCGCGAAACGGAAAAACTAGCGTAGCCGGCACGCACCGCGCGTGCAATTCAAAATGTAATAGAAGGAACGAGGAACAAGGGCATAACTTAAACATAATTTAAATGAATGAAAATTGAAAAAAAAAAATTATCTATAAAATTGAAAATGAATTAAATATATAGATAAATATCGTACAAAAATTTTGCAGTTGATCAATTATAAATTTTCAATTAATTTTACAACATAATTTGTTTATAAATAAACTTTATCAAATATAATTTTAATAAACTTTGTCATCGTGATTTTTCTAACTTTGTCTTAGAGGTAGAGTGGGACGCGTCATTCCACAATTCCTAATCAAGCGCGTTTACTCATAAGCGCTACATCGTATATGTTAATACATCAAAATATTATTATCAACCTGTATGATGTAAAATTTATAAAAAAAAAAAAAAAATGTGAAATTTGAGTAGCGTTGTTAATTTAAAAAATTTTTAAAACTACTTTAAAAGCTTATTTCTGTCTTTTTCATTCTCGATTGACGAAAAAGAAAAAAATTTAAAAAAAATTTAAAAAAAAAAAAAAAAAATTCTTCGTACGACAAAGTAACAACGTCGTTGTATGAAATAATTAAAAAGTAAAAAGTTCAATGAGCGAGAGGGTATGATTATCCTTCCTGTTCCCCGTATAACGGGAAAAAATTTTGCCGAGTCTTACATACTAAGCAGCGGCTTGTCTTTGTCGTACGCGCGCAGAGGTATTGCAACGGTTGCACTGTTGGCGCATCGAAAATATTTGCATGATTTTGCGCGTGACGCGAATAACGCACGCGCGAGCCGTGATTCATTCGAGAAGCGCGAGCTGCGCGAAAGGGAAAAGGAACGACGAGGAAGACAACGACGAAGACGACGGCGATGAGCAAGAGGAGGAGGTTGGCGACGGCGCTCTGACTCTTTACCTAGCCTAACCAGTATATTACTCACGGGCGAACGTTAACGTTCTATTTCTATTTCTATTTCGAGCAGGAGCCGACGTCCGCTCGGTCTGTTTGTGACCGGTAATAGAAATGCCGTGCCGAGGAATTACCCGCGCTCGCCGGCTTTATTTATACATCCGCGCCCCGTATTATTAGTTTACGCGCTTGACCAATGGCTCAGGTATTCGGCGCTCGTTTCGCGCGCGCGCGCGCGCGCGATCGCATTTTATTATTAAGATAGACGCGCGACTGCACCTGCGCTCCCCTTGGCTCCGCTCTGGCTTTTAGCTGCATTCCATCGCTCCCTCGGATTTCGCAACTAATTTTGTGAAAAAATAATTTTTCGCGTATCTCCAACGAATCATATTATAATTTAATATTATTGATTTAATTTGTGATTTTCTTCTTGTTACCGACATTTTATTTATACATATATTTACTAAATTAATTAATTATTATTTATATAATACTAAATTAAAAACAACTAATGATAAAAAAATCTAGAAATAAATTGCCCATACAGATCGCATAAATTGCCAAAAGCTGAATTTATATTGCATTTTGAAAATTTTTTCAAGAACAAATAGAACAATAAATAATCATTATATTATTGGGAATTTTAATATTAATATATTGGAGCAGGATTGTCTTATTCTTGAATTCCCAAATAATTTTCTTAAAATAGAATACATACCATATTACTGGAATTACAAGACGAACCGAGAATAACTTGGATAATACATGCATAGACAATATTTTTGTTAAAACAGATATTAACGATATAAAATCATATAAATTAACAAAAGACTTCACAGACCACTTTTCATTAATAATAATCAGTATTGATAAAATAGATTCGAAAAAATAATAATAAAAATAAATTTTAAAAAATAATTTATTATCAATTAAAAAGCATTACAAAAACAAAAAATTGATTGATAATAAAATATTTTGATCGAAGAGTTATGAAAATTAAGTATTTCATAATTATTACATGTTATAAACAATAAATGTATTAATTGTTTTTAGATTTACACTGTATCCGAATAAACCTAAATAATTAATAATAGAAAAATTATTTGCTAAACTATTGGTTTTATATAAAATTTGATTTTTTCAAAGTAATATTTCTTTCAGTCTATAATTTTGACAATTAACGGAATCAGCCACATTATTGATTCAAAGTAAATAAATATTTGTTTGAATCAAAGATTCAACTTTTTAAATTAATGAATTAGATGCTTCTTTTAGTAAAATATTTTTTTTAGTAAATGCAACATTTGATCAGCTAAAATAAATATTTCTTTTAATTGAATAAATTAATTTTTTTTTATTTAAAAAAATATTTGATCATCAGCCGGTAGTCAACGCATTTCATTGAACCAAAGAAAATTCCTTTGTATCGATGAAATTTTTTTCTCAGTGTACTCTCCGTATTGAAGCTCCAAAACTGGAGTATGTAATATGCAATATGTATTTTATTTTACCTTCTAACGATTCATAATTTTTGGAGCGCTAAATTAAAATAATTTTTATTCAAATTTAACTCAAATAATAATTTGCTTATTTTTCTGAATAAAATTATTAATAAACTAGATTAAATTAAAAAATTAATGTTTAATATGTGTTACAAGATTAAAAAAAAAAAAAAAAAAAAACATTGTTTACAGAGATATTTTTAATTTTTTTCAACAAATTTTCGTTATAACGCTATGAGACCATTTATTGAAATAGATTTAAATTCAAAAGGACATCGAAAGGATATTCTCGTACTAATAAGAATTTATCAAAGTGTCCAAAATAAATCGTAAAGAGAAACTCTCCCATTGATGCGTCGAAAAAAGCGACGAGAGTCTCGCGTCGAAATTAATTTGACCTCGTCAAGGCAAAAGCGTCACACTTTGCGATCGTCGTCAGGAAGGCGCGGGTGCACACAAAGCGATTTGTGTCCGCGGTCCAGTTGTACGATGACATCCGAAGCCCGAGACGCTCGCACGCGTATTCGTTGTATGTATATATATATGTATATATATATATATATATATATATTTATATATTTATATGTATATGTATGTTTACGGTCAGAAAGCTCTTCTGTGAAGCGCGAAAGTCCCTCGACGAACGCGTGTTGCGAGCGGGCGAAAAACAGTCCCTCGCAAAATACTTGGAGAGTTTGCTCTGTAACGCGTTTCGAATAAAAAAAAAAAAAAAACACAACTCAACTCGAGCTCGCGCATTGCGGTGCCGCGTTCCAAATTTTTTTAATTTTTTAATTATAGCTACGATGCCCAATACCATACGCAGGCTTGGAAACAAATAACTCGTTCGGAAGAATTAACTTAATCGGCGCAAACGTAAATAACGCAAAGCTCCAGCGGAAATTCTTCCGTTAAAATTGACAAAAAAAGTTTTTGCAAGCGTGGTTGAATTTGCAAGTTACCGTAGAATTTCGCTTAAATTAATCATCACGATAATTTAAAATAATTTAATCGTTTTAAATATTTATTATATTATACCTTGTTTTAAGTAATTTTAAACACCGATTTTTATAACAAAGGACAAATTTTGTTTGAAAAGAAATTTCATTATAATTTTTAATTAAATAAAATAAAACGATTGGGCCGTGTGTGCATTAACCTATATTTAAATAAAAAAATAAGTAAATATAAGGCGGAACATATCGAATACGTTTAATAAGGACCCCAAAAATATCGGAAAAATCGTTCGGGCTCGTATCGGGTGCACATAAGCGAGGAAGTATTGGTAAAAGGGCGAATCGAGGAGAGCCGAGCGCTCGTCGCTTTATTTGGCATTCGAGGAGAGCGGCGCGAGGTATTAGCGACGACGGCGGGCCGCCGCCGGCACTGCGCCCGAAAAGAGCCCACGCGGACGGGGTAAATAGTTATCCGGCTCGTCCTAAGTCGTCGCCGCCACCGCGTCGTCGCCGTCGCCGACGGCACTCGCGAAAGATAAGAGGGACGACTACCACTTTGACTCTTTCTATAGACGAAGAAAGAGCGAGCGAGAGAGAGAGAGAGAGAGAGAGAGAGAGAGAGAGAGAGAGAGATTCGCTATTTTCGACAAGTATTTGGCAGGCGGCACATGCCTAGGCGATTATTTTTACGCAGGCGCGCGCATGGCTATTAACCCCTTGGCGTTTCCTCGGTGATACGTATAACGATGCGCCGACATCGTTAGATTTTCTCGCCCGAGCAAAGGTTGGCCTCCTCCGATACATGTTGTGAGGTCACATTGTTTTCTTGGACTTGCGCTTCTTCGTCGTTTAAATGAGCCACCGCTATTTTTAACCGCCGAAATATTTGACTTCGGCTTTTTTTTTTTTTTTTTTTTTTTTTTTTAATTTTATATATATTTGCGTGAAAATATTGAAGGTGCGTCTTGAAATATTAAAAAAAAACAATTTGTATTGTATTTCTATATATGTTTGTATAATCGGGATTGTTTTCGTTTTTTAAATATAGATTTTAGGGAACGAATTTAAGTCGCGATCAAAAAATGTATCATCGTGTAATTCTTATTTTTAAAAGTATGCAATAATGTTTTTATTTTATTTTAACTTAAAGATTGTGCTTATTATCAAGCGTTACGATTGATATCTCTAGACGTATAGGATGATGGAATAATTTTGTTGCGGCGCCGTCAACGAATTTGAGATACGATAGGAACGATAGACTGAATTTTTTTATTAATTTTGATTCCTTTGCCATCATTGATTTATTATTCAAGTAAAACGTCGACCAGTAAACATAATATAATGTATGTCTAATGACAACACATCTAATTTTAATAAAAAATTTAAATTAGTAATTAAATTTTCTTAATAAACGAGGTGAATGAATTAAATATTGATATATTTTAACGAACGCGTTATTAGTTCAATAATAATGAATTCAAGATTTATCGTTGTTTCATAACGAGTAACTTTAATAAAAAAAAAAAAAAATAATAAATTTGTAAGTAATTGCAATACAACGCTGATAACAAAATCCAACGCAAAACATACATTGTTCAAGGCTCAAAATGTCATATTTCGAAAGCGATAAGTAATCGTATGCTAAAATGTGAACAAATCCATGAAATAGAAAAGGTAGCCCTTTAAAAAAGAAATAGACACGAGAGAGAGAGAGAGAGAGAGAGAGAGAGAGGCGACATCGTCAACGCGCTCAACATCAAAAACTTTATGTTTACAAAAAAATCATAATTTATGCAAATATAATTCTAAATACCGATTTAAATTCAAAGAAATTTATCTCTTTTTCCTTCGGTTCGCAAATGCTATATTCCTCTCTACATTGTCGCATAATTATAACCAGCCAGCGGCCCGCTATGAAAAGTCCCACATCCTTTTTCTCCCGTTGTCTCTCATTATTAAAGGCAAGCATTGACTGGTTATAAATAAACGAAATCGCCGATATATCGAAGAGAAAAAGGAGAAGGAGAGGTGGTGAAAAGGAGGAGGAGGAGAAAAAGAAGGAGGGTTCCGAGTTATCGAGGATAGCGCATGCACGAGCGCTCGGTTCTTTTATGTGAACGGAGGAATAGGAGAAAGAAGAAGAAGAAGAAGCGCCGGATACAATGATGTACGGGCGTTTTGATCGCGACACGCGACCAAGTATTGCGATAATTCTTGTATTGCCTTCTCTTTCGTCGCACAATATCTATATGAAATGAGGAGGATCCGCTAAGCATTCATCGAAATTTTTCGTATAATGATATCGTCAGCGCGCCCTCATTTTTCACGTTTCGCAACTTATCAATTCAATACGAATGTAATAATGATCGGTTATTTAGATCTAATTTATTTTTAATTTAATTTAAGATCTTCGAGATCAGTTTTAACCGAAAATTTTAATGGAATATTTTTATGTTTTTCAAAATTGTTTTGAATTATGTATAATTTATATGCATATAAAATGAGTGGATCGATTTTATAATTAAAAAAGCAAAAATCAAGACTATTAATTTTTCAAATGCTAAACTGCGTACTTGTAAATGCAAAATTAAAAATTACCAATTTTAATGTAGTTTTAAAAGTTTAGGATTAATTAATCAATTATAAACGACGAATAAAATTTCCTATTAAAATGAAAACTTTACAAATAAAGATAAACAAAGTTTTAACTTGAAACTTTAATAAATAACTTGACTTCTATATGTCAAGCGATATCATCAATTCATTAAATTAAATTGTAATTTGAAATAGGAGCTCTAAATTCATACTTATATACATATACATCATCAAAGGCAATAAAGAATTTGAAATTTAGACTATACCAGCGTATGGTCAAAAAATACCGTCGTTCGCACCTATGTTTAGTAATCGCAATAAATAAACAACAGAATGATGAAAAATACATCTCCGCAAAAGAATCGATTGGTTCTGTTAGTGCCTAGCAGCAATAGTTTAAGTGCTTCGGGTGAGACATTCACGAGACGCGTCGAGATGTTCTCTATCGAAATTCTTACATATACATGTACACACTAAAGTAATAGAGAAGGCGGGAGGGGAAAAATTCTTTTGGTATATTTATTTGCCGGTAAACGATTATCAACATAACACGACCTTGAATTGAAATCTCAAATGAACGAAAGGAGGCACTTTAAGCTCGGATATTTTTCAAACTAAACTTGCTCGAGCGAGTAAGAGAGAAAGAGAAAAAGAAAGCGAGAGATACGGAGACAAGAGTCACGTGATATTTTCAAATATCCTCGAGCAGCTGCACACAAACAAAACCTATACAGATTCTATATATCTTTCTTTCTTTCTCTCTCTCTGTCTCTCTCTCTCTCTCTCGATTTTATTGTTCATATAGGCTTACAGAGTATACAGATTTTTCTTTTCGGATTTTTGAACCTTTAACTTTTATCCTTATCCCCTCACGTTGCTTATCTTTTTCATAAACCTTGACAAAGGCTATTCGAGACTTTATCGCGAATAACTTAGCAGGAATTGTTAAAACGGAGAGCAATTAGAAAAGCGCCAAGTATCATACGTCCTTGAAATTTATAGTAGTCATAAAACGAGACTGACTTTCCCTCTCTGTATCCATATTTGCGAAGCTCATTGTTTTATGTTTAATGCAGATAATATCTTCGTCAAATATACTAATTTTGAATATATTTGTGAGTCGAAGAAAGTTCGCTAAAACAACAAAAGTGTTTAAGATTATTTACAGAAGTACTTAGATTTATGTAATTATTAATGGAGCACACGAGGTGCTTTCAATGTTTTTCGCGTTAATGGTTACATCGGCGAATTATTGAATTACGTGAGAATCGTCTAGTTGTTTGTAGTCATAGCTTAGTTTTATAAAAAGTCAAAAGATGATACAATAAAGCAGAGCATTTTAGAGAAAAAAAAAAAAAAAATTATTTTTGTTACTTCTAAGACTGAAAATGGTGATAAATTCGAAATTAAATATGGCCTTTATAATTAATTTTAATAAAAAAAATTTTATCCACTTTTAGATTAATAAATAAGCGTTAAAAGTCCAAGATTACGGGAAATACTTCGATGATTGATATATTAAAAGTATCATTGTGGAAATTGAGCGCGTGCCCTCTTTTTGCCGAAAAAGATCGATTGTATACGCGTGCGCGTCCTCATAACCACGATATGTGCAATATGCGCGATTATCGGTATCGCGATTTTTAACGTAAGACGAGCTCGGGCAAATTTTTTTACGACGTACTCGAATTTAATCAGGTTGAGAAGACAAAAAACGGCGCATCGTGTGACCATCGATATGCCGCGATAACATACCGTCTCGGTCGCGATCGTTCGCAACGATCTCGACCACCTCGTTCCTTAATCTCGCGAGAGAAGACAGAGACGGTTGACAGTGCGATCGCGCCGCGATCGGCAATAACGTAATCGTCTGGAAGATGACCGAGAGAGAAAGAGAGGAGAACGGACCTTTCCTCGCTTCCGACGCATCGTTAATTTTTATCGCTTTTTCATAATTTTTACCGCGATTTTATGATTGCACCGTGTACCGGGAATACGCGAATTTACGGCTTGTTAAAAAAATTTTATCCAATAAAAATTCAATTACAGCATACTTTTTTTATTTGTTTATTTATTTAAGCAAATTTTGAATTTTCATGTTGACAGAATTTTCGTTGTTCAAAATATACAAATTTATTTAAAGTTTGTAAAATTTTAATTTTAATTTAAAAATGATTTAATGCTATCGCTAGTATTTAATACCTCTTGAAATTAACCTATCAAATTATTCATAAAAACGCATAATTTTCTTAAATAACATTCACACACAAACACACAAACACACATACACACTCACAATCGACGATAAAGCGCATCGAGCAAGGGACTCGCCAAAAGAAAAATGCAATTTTTATTTGCAATTTGAAATAATGATGCGTTGTCTGTACCTACGTACACGCACGAGCGTTCATCTCGCGCATCAATTCCGGAGCGCGCGTGCTCGCTTTATTCCGAGGAGTCGCGGCGAGCTCGGGGCTCTTCTTTCACCTGAAATACTTTCCAGCCGATCGAGCGCGAATGTAATCCCTCTCTCTCTCTCTCTCTCTCTCTCTCTCTTTCTCTCTCCTTCGACAACCCCTCGCTCTTCCCTTACCTCGCGATGCATACGCTAACCAGATTGTTCTCGTACGAACGTTCGCTCTTACGCACGCACGCACGCGTCCCGAGCGCGAGAATCGATGCGACGTGCGAGCGAGCGAGCGAGCGAGCGAGCGAACGAACGCGCTTCTCCTTCTCCTTCTCGGACGTCTACGTTTTTCATCGGACTTATTTTTTTTTTTTTTTTTTTTTAATCGTCGACTCATGTCGGAGATTCGTACTCGAGGCAAGAATCACGGACGGCTTGCCAATTCACGATGTTGACGGTTTTTTCTGATTCCGTTTTCTTTTGCGAATCGTCCGGCTGTTTTCGTTGTCGCGCTCTCGTGCCTCTTATGAAATTGCTGGCTATTTTTAACGCGCAATTCATTGAATATAAACTTTTTCTTGAATAATTTTATGATATATTTATACATTGAGAGAAATTTTATAATAAAAATTATTATATTTGATAATATTCTGAGGGCATACTTTAAAAGTAATCATTTTTCTTATTTATTTAGAATTTTTTACCAGCTTTCTTATAACATTTAAAATTTGACGATCTAATTTTAACTATTTAATAATATAGGATAAATTAAAAAAAAAAAATAAAATTTACTTATACTGTATTTAAATGTTACTATAATTAAAAAAAATTTTTTTTTTCATAATGTAGCATATTTTAATATTTTCAATAGTTAAACTTATGAATATACTTTTAGCTTTCAAAATTTAATAAAAAAAATAATATGTCCATAATGGTTCAGTAATATTTCTAAACCCACCTTAGCAAATTTTACTATTTTTTTTTTTTTTTTTTTTTTTTTTTTTTGTAAATTCTACTTTTTAAAAAGTATGTCCTTGCTGTACTATTAAAAAATAGTAAAAGAATCCTATTTTTGTTGTAAAAATTATTATAGAATTTCTTTCAGCATACGGGATATAACATTTTTATGATTTATAGACACCGCGTTGTACGCTTCTTAGATGAAATACTGTTATCTGCTCTTTCCTCACTTATATGATTGGAGGATTCGATGATAAAATAAATAAAGCGCGGATATTTTTAGAATCGGTCATTTTTTTTTCTCAAAAAATGGTTTATAATTATTCTACGAAGCAATCATGCTATTAAAAAATTAAAAGTTGCTTTTCTTTCATAAAATGTTTATTGCTATATAGTATAAGTATAACAAAAAGTGTTTATCTTGAAAGCAAAGAATTTTTAGAGTCATACAATCAAAGATTAAGTCGAAGTAAACAATAGATATCAACATTTTTGTTTCTTTTATTTTTTTTAGACATATAACACATCGTTCAATAAGTCCCGAGACTAACCCAGAGATAGTGCTAGTAGTACCAAACTGGCCACGTTTCCATAGAGTGCGAACCTTTACATGAAACGTGTAAAAATTTCACGTCGATCGGATCACAGACAGCAGAGTTATCGAGGTTAGAGTAAAGTCACTTTGTAATTTGTTTGAAAAATGAAAAAAAGCGAGTTTCGCGTGTTGATAAAACATTGTTTTTTAATGGGTAAAAACACCGTAGAAGCCCAGCAATGGCTTGAAAAACATTACTCGGACTTCTCTCCATCCAAACCAACGATTTGTCGTTGGTATGGTGAGTTTAAACGTGGTCGTACGGACACAAACGATGCGGAACGTTCGGGTAGGCCATTGGAAGCCGTTACACAGGAAAATGTGAGTGAAGTGTTAAAAATTGTAATGAAAAATCGCAAAGTGAAGGTCCGTGAGATTGCAGAAATGACACAGATATCATCTGGATCATCTGGGAGCGTATTTACAATCCTTCATGAAAAATTGAGCATGAAAAAGGTTTTTTCCAAGTGGGTGCCGCGATTGCTTTCAGTGGAACAAAAACAGCAACGAGTCGACGATTCAGAGAGCTGTTTATCGCTATTTACTCGCAATAAAAAGGATTTCCTGCGTCGATACGTGACCATGGATGAAACATGGATACATCATTTCACTCCGGAGTCGAATCGGCAATCATCTGAGTGGCGCATGGCTGGCGAAAGCCGCCCAAAGCGTCCAAAAACGCAGCAGTCTGCTGGCAAAGTCATGGCAACGTCTGTTTTTTGGGATACACATGGCGTGATTTTCATTGACTACCTGGAAAAAGATAAATCGATCAACAGTGATTATTATATTGACTTGTTGGTACGTTTGAAGGAGGAGATCGCAGCATGAAGAAGACCGAACATGA